>JASAMX010021166.1:0-43354 GCA_030248175.1 Microlaimidae sp. YZB2_3 | reverse complement strand
ACGGAGTTAGAAGAAAAATACCGCCACATGCACCGACGTTTTAAAGTAGGTTGGATTTTTTTTGGTTTTTTTTTTATTACGGAAATTAACCGAATGTTTTTTACCACATTTAAATTATTTTAAAAACAACTTTAATTTCATGATTAAAATCATAATTAGATCCTCATTCATAAATCCCACGTAATAAATAATTTGCATACGGTGTGTTCAATTCGCACAACCATTGTTTGAGCGCACTTGATTGGGTGTGCAATACGAAATTCACTTCAGCATTATAGTACGTTCAGTACGTTTCAAATGTTGATTTACTTTGTGCTTTTATTGAGTTTTTTTAGTTAATTCCTTTTCCTTTAAAATATAATTATAACTTAATCACATCTCACAAGATGTGAGTTTTTTGTATTTTGTACTCCATTTTTGTATGTGTATTTTGAAAAAAAAACAATAAATAAAAAAACCTTTCATAGCAAAAACGGTCGATATGTGACGTTGAAAATAAAAAAGTTTGAAAAATCAATCCTTTTTTCAGCCGATTGCCCCTCTCCTTTTTTTCTTCACGCTGGACGGTTTTCATTTTTTTTGACACATTTTGATGGCAATAAATATGAATAATGTTGCAAAAATTTTTATCTTTTTTATGCCGGTTTAAGAATATCTGCAGTAACATCTGGTACTATAAGAAAAAATCGAAATATTTTTTAAACTTGTATTTCAACAAAAATTGAATTCTTCCTATATATGGTGTATTTTTTAAACATTTTGGAACGTCTGTTAGGTGGTGTAAGGATCCGCCAAAGTCTATTTTTAAACAGTTTAGCTTTTGATGATCCTTATTTTTAAATGAAGTTTTACGCTGTTGCGGTAGCAATGTAATTAGAAAAGACATTAAAGTTTAAACTTGCCTAAAATATAGTGTGAAACCTTGTCTTATTAAAACTTATTGGATTTTTTAGTGATGGGCAGTTCCGGTTCTGGCTTCCGTAGATTCCGGGTAAAATTTGGAATTCCGGTTTTTGTTCCCTTTCCGGATTTTTTGAAAATCGCAATTCCGGTTAAAGTTCCTGTTTTGATTTTTGGAAAAATCTTAATTCCGGTTCTGGTTCCGGTTCCGGTGTTCCGGGGCTGTCGCAGTGTAATAGGCGTTCTGGTTCCGGGTTCTGGATGTTCCCGGCAAAATTTGGAATTCTGGTTCCGGTTCCTGTTCTGGATTTTTGAAAAATCTTAATTGGTTTTGTTTCCTGTTCCGGATTTTTAGAAAATCTCAATTTCGGTTCTAGTTCCGGTTCTGGTGTTCCGGGGACCTTCATAGTATTGTGTTTTCAGTGGCGATGTACACAAAAGGATTCCACAACAGTAGTTTATTTGCTAACTGGAACAGATAAACAGCAGCAGTAGCAATTAGCACAAGGCAAAACAGCAGTATAGTACAGGCAGTATATAGCCAGAGCAGTAATGGCAAAGCACAAAGAAAGTCAAATATACACCACCATAATTAGGAGCTAACAGGCCCCATTTATATACCAGCAAAGCATGCTTCCAGAAGTTTCTAGAAAGTTCTTAGCCAATGAGCATTAGGTAATATGACCTCACTTTCCAGAATGTTCTAGAAGGTTCTACATACAATCTTAGGACAACATTTTACTTATATACTCAAAATAATTTTGAAACATAAAGTCACTGAGTTTCCTAAATACACATAAAAGCTATACCTAGGGACTCATGGCATGCATAGGTACATCAGCAAGCTAAAAAAAGCACTTAGCCTATATTTATTAGGTTTTATCACTGAAGTTTATATCAAAGTATTATGTGAAAGTATTTGTAAAGTACCTTTACACATAGTTCCGCCTATCACCAGTATTTTCCATGTGTATAATTTTTTTTATTTTATTTTTCATTCCGCATCCTAAATTTACATAATATCTCAAAACTTTTCATTTGACACCTGTATAAAATTAATATGTTGTCAAAATACACAAACATCGGATTAGAAAGACATCTTAGAATTTTTTGATTTTACCCAAACAATTTCGTGAAAAAACCATTACTTGGATATTTCGAAAATATGACCAATACAAGCATCATTATTTCCCACAAGAAACTTGGTTTCTGGTAGAATTATTTGTTAAGTGTCTTCAGAGGCTTCAAATTTGGATGAAGATTAACGCTGATTACATTTGGGGTTTCTATTGTAGACAATACACAAAAGAACTGGAATATTATATGGAACATTTAAACGATGGTTTTATGGAAAGTCAAACAGGGCATTTTTGGCAAGCTGTTCATAATTATGAAAAACTTATGATAACGTCAGACAATTTTGGTAATAATTAATACAATTTATGTTATGTTTCAATTTATCCACTATTTATTTATTAGGTATTTGGCAATATGATAATTTTTAAAAAATAACATTAATTTTTTTAGATTTTTCGCTACAGAGTTTAAAGCAAGCTTTGCCGAGTGTTTTAGTACTAGCGGGCCGGCGAGCTGATATGTTTTAAGACTGGTTCACACTTAAGCCAAAACGTCTTTTGTAAAGTCCAAAAGACGAAATATGAACCGGCCTTTAGAATAACAATTCTATATAAAAAAATTCTATATTTTATATAAAATCTGTCGTCTGGCCAGACCTAAAACTCTGGTGGGCCAGGACGTGACAAGACTTACCCCGCTTACAATCTTGTTAATTGATAGACAAAAATCAAAGCTATCCAAGGTATTATGTTTTGTGTTTTTTTTTTTTGATCGGCGATAGACCTTATTGAGATATAACGTTTTAAATCACGTTTTGTCGACAGTACAGATTTTTACACTAACGAGAGTATTTTTAGATTATTAAATATATTTTTACAACATGCTATATCCATAAAACTTCCACTATATATTTATGTTTAAGGTTTACAGCGAGCTTTGGGAGCTGCCTTTTACCTCGTTGGCTTTGATGCCGTCTCCTCGGCACATTACATAGGTTAGTCGATATTGTATTGGCAATCCACAACCCTAATTAACTACTGCCAGCCACAAAATAGGCCCCTTTTTGTGGCTTTTTGGTAGATTTTTTTATTTTCGGTAGCAAATCAATTGTCAAACTGAAAAATATCAGTATTATCAAGAATACATGAAATTAATTAATTAAAAAAAAAAGAATGAGAAACGGAGAAATAATTACACGCGATATCTGTGGATCCTAACGACATGCAACAGTTTGCATGTGTTTTAAAATTACATGCAAACGGTTGCATGTGTTTTAAAAAACACATGCAAATTGTTGCATTTGTTTTGAAATTAATGCAACCGTTTGCATGTGATTTTAAAAAATTATGCATACGTATGCATATTTTGCAGACGGTTGCATGGCGTATGCATAAAAAAACGTGCATACGTATGCATGTCGTTAGGATCCACACATATCCCGTATAATTATTCTCCGTTTCTCATTCTTCTTTTTTTAATTAATTAATTTCATGTATTCTCGGTATTATTTTGAAATTTGAATAATTTTTAAAATTTTTACCCTGAACATCAACTTTTATGTATTCTTACTTTAGAACACTAAAAAATATACCATTAACCTAAGGGTATTTTTGCTTTAGTACATTAAAAACTACTCCAGTAAACGCTACTTTAAAATTTTATGAAAAATGTTTTTCCTTTGCTAAAATTAGCCATAAGTACTTTTAAGCTTTATTTCTTAACAAATTTTAAAATAATTGACAAATCAAATTTGAAACAATTTTAGAAAAACTACTGTTACAGCTGAGACTTTCATAAAAGTTGTGACTGGATCTCAAGATTTGAAAAAAGAATTTGAAAAACTAAAAATTGAACATGCCGAAAACCAAGGAAGTAAGTTCATGGTCTGCAAATAAAAAATACTAATTAAAGAAGAAAAATAGTGTAGCGATCATTACCTAAACCGTATAAGTGATAAGTTATTAGCTAAACCACTTGAGTGATTATTTATTGTCGATGATATAAGCTGGTTAAGCGCTTTCAACAAATTATTATTTCTTAGTTTTATAAATCATAAGAATTACAAATTTACTTTTATGACTTTAAACCCATATGATTTGGGATAATCACAAATTTTACGCTTTTGCTTAGGTATTGTTTTGTTTTCTCACATAATTTTGTGCTTAATTTGCTCATAATCTCGAAATTTTGTTTTCAATATTTCGGTACGGGGTCTTTAGAGCCACGAGCAATGGGAACTTGAAGCCTTTCAGAAAAAATAGGTTTGGCCTTAAATTTAGTTTTCGCTTAGGCTCAAGTACACGTTTTAGCCGATTTTTATTTTTGGCTCCGAGTTTTCAACTTTCGGCTCTCGAGTTCCCTATTTTTGGTTCCAAACTTCCACCTTCAAATTCCCTAGGCTCCATCGACCCTAAATCAATATTTTGAGCTGTTTCTTAACCTAAATATTTTAAATTACCCCAAAATTTTTTATTTTGCTTTTACATTTGTTTTCACAGGCGACTCGATGAATTGCCGATAAAATTTTCTAGATGAAAGTAAAATCTATCACGGGAAAACTTCCCAGCTGGCAGGCTGGAGTTAATTAAAGGAAAAAATAACTTCTGATAAACAAATAAGGAGCAGAGCGAAAACATTTAAAACGCCTGGATGGCAGGTATAAACAAATTGTATTCAGAATGGTGAGTTAGGAGGCAGGGGAGGAGGGTATTTTGCCACTCATCTAGTCCAAACCCATTTTTAAACATTCTCAATAAAGCCAAAATGAGAATGCCATAGAAAGATTTTTGCATATAACTATTTTTAGCCTATATTCATTTAGATTAAAGGCTATGAAAGCGGTTATAGACGCAAATGGGTGCCGAATTTACAACTCCAGGACAGATCGGCTGCTGTACTGGGCGCGGAGTTTTTCGCACTGGGAACTGACAACATTAAAATGGTGAATAAACTCGGCGAGAGCCATATCGAAGGAGATCCAAAAGTCTATGGTTGTGGCAAAGCGATTCCGCCCTCCACTAATTAGGGGTCGCTGTGAGTTTTAACAATCGGGATTTGCTCGATCGTACCGCCCGGTTTTATGGTAAATTGACGTGATGGGCAGTTCCGGTTTCGCTTCCGTCATGTTCCGGGCAAAATTCGAAATCCGGCAAATTTCCGGAATTCCTGTTTCCGGATTTTTTCGAAAAGTCTTAATTCCGGTTCTGGTTCCTAATCCGGATTTTTGAAAAATCTCAATTCCGGTTCTGGTTCCTGTTCCGGATTTTCAAAAAATCTCAATTCCGGTTCTGGTTCCGGTTCCGGTGTTCCGGGGGCTCCGCAGTTCCGCCCATCACTAGTAATTTTTCAAAATGGGGGTACCGGGAACTTGTAGAGCAATAATAGAAGAAACTCGGAGACCGCGGGAAATTTTCGAGACTTAAAAACTCGAATAATGGGAATTGGAGCCTTTAAGAAAAAATTGGTTTGCGCTTAAACTTAAGTTTCGCTTACGCTAAGGTATACGTTTTCAGCGATTTTTACTTTCGGCTCCAAGTTTTTAGCTTTTTGCTCTGAGCGGAGGCATACGGCTCCGAGTTCCTGTTTTCGGCTCCAAGTTCCAGGTCCAGTTTTGTACGCTTCTTCCTATTTACCTTAGTTTTAAATCAATCAATAAGTAAGTATGGTTTGTAGGTACTCTGGGTTTCGGAGCCATACCCATAACTTGGAGCCGTAGAAAAAATTTTGGAATTTGACTGCCGAAAAATAAGAACACAGAGCCATAAACAAGAAAAATCGGGCCAGATTTAGGCTTTTTTTTCTGAAGTTTCATTGATTAAATAAGTGACGTCAAATTGTCAACCATCTCAAAGTGGTTACTTCATGCCCCTTTTTTATTTATTAAACAAAATAAGCCACCTAGGTTGGGTTTGCCTTTAACTTGCGTATTTTTTATGTTCACGTACTTACATAACGAACTATAACATTTTCTTATTTATTTTTATCAATGTACTTTTATTTAAAAGGGTTATTCGCACAAAAATATTTTAATGATAAGTCAAGATACTAATCAAAACGTGATTTTGAAATTGTTGGGTCCAAAAATATTATGTCATAAATTCAATTTCCTATATTTGCGTTAGTTTAACGTGTAATAGGGTTTCAAAGTTGCGCTGAAATAAAAAAAGAATTGCTTTTATTAAGGTTTGTAATTCAATCTCAAAAGAAAAATGCCTCGATTAAAGAAAGGTGGAAAAATGATGGAACGTTTGGCCGAGGCTCGGCGAAAAGTCCTGAGAACTTTTATACAAAATGTTTCCGAAACAGGTAAATAAACTACAAAATAAAATAAATGTCTCATATAAAAACTAAACAAATACAATAAATACATGAAATGTTCTCCATATTAATGCAAAATTATCTCTACCAGAGTTTGTATAAGCAATCGATAATTAAACCCACACAGGTTTTCGGCCTGAATAGTTGTGCTGAATGGTGAAAACCTAACCCCAAAAGTGATAGGGAGGGAATCGGTTAGGTTTTGCTTAGGCTTAGTAGTGAGCTTAGATTTTGCTTATGCTTAGGCTTAGAGGTTTTGCTTAGGCTTAGACTTAGCTTAGCTTGTGCTTAGGCTTTAGGCTTTAGTTTTGCTCAGACTTATGGTTTGCTAAGGCTTAGCTTAAGCTTAGCTTTGATTTTGCTTAGTCTTAGCTTACATTTTTCTTAGATTTAGCTTAGTCGCTGATTTTCTTTACCGTTTTTGGGGTATGTTTTGGTTCTTCTAAGCTTGGTCTGCTTTATTCTCAGATCATTTTTCAAGGTTAGTATTTACTTTTATCAAAAATACATTCAAAAATAATTACTTACCTGCATTGGTGTACTGTCTGATGAAAAGTTTGTGTATCCAACAATGTCGCTGTTAAACACTGTAACTGATTCATAGACTTCTGGCAAAATCGGACGCTTCTTTTCAAGAGAGAGTGCAACCTATATATTTCAAATTAACTTTTTTAAAATATTTGTATTGACTGTTCGTATTATATATTTTTTTTGGAAACTATTTAAACATCATCCGCAAGAAATTTAAATTAAAAGTAACAAAACATTAGTAACAAAGTTGAAATTGAAAATGCTAAAAGTATATTCAATAATGTTGTTTTTCAGAGTATACGGGCCGGAGGTTTTTTTTTTTGAAATATCACAATATATTAAACCAGACCAAGCTTAGAAGAACCAAAACATACCCCAAAAACGGTAAAGAAAATCAGCGACTAAGCTAAATCTAAGAAAAATGTAAGCTAAGACTAAGCAAAATCAAAGCTAAGCTTAAGCTAAGCCTTAGCAAACCATAAGTCTGAGCAAAACTAAAGCCTAAAGCCTAAGCACAAGCTAAGCTAAGTCTAAGCCTAAGCAAAACCTCTAAGCCTAAGCATAAGCAAAATCTAAGCTAAGCCTAAGCCTAAGCAAAACCTAACCGAACCCCTCCCCTATCACTTTTGGGGTAGGTTTTGGCCATCGGCGGCCGAGCTGCTCCGGGCCAAAAACCTGTGTGGGTTTAATTATCGATTGCTTATACAAACTCTGGTCGAGATAATTTTGCATTAATATGGACATTTTAGTGTATATTTATTGTATTTTGTTTAGTTTTTATATGGACATTTTTTTTGTATTTTATTTTGTAGTTTATTTACCTGTTTCGGAAACATTTTGTATAAAAGTTCTCGGGATCTTTCGCGAGCTTCAGCCAAACGTTCCATCATTTTTTCACCTTCTTGAATCGAGGCATTTTTCTTTTGAGATTGAATTACAAACCTTAATAAAGCAATTCTTTTTTTATTTAAGCACAACTTTGAAACCCTATTACACATTACACTAACGCAAATATAGGAAATTGAATTTATGACATAATATTTTTGGATAGAACGGTTTCAGAATCACGTTTTGAGCTGTATTTGACTTATCATTAATATTTTTGTGCGAATAACCCTTTTAAATAAAAGTACATTGATAAAAATAAATAAGAAAATGTTATAGTTCGTTATGTAAGTACATGAACAAGAAAAATACGCAAGTTAAAGGCAAACCCAACCTGGGTGGTTTATTTGTTTAATAAATAAAAAAGGGGCATGAAGTAACCACTTAAATCATGACAATTTGACGTCACTTATTTTAATCAATGAAACTTCAGAAAAAAGCCTAAATCTGGCCCGATTTTTCTTGTTTATGGCTCTGTGTTCTTATTTTCGGCGGCTCCAAATTCCAAAATTTTTTCTACGGCTCCAAGTTATGGGTATGGCTCCGAAACCCCGAGTACCTCCAAACCATACTTACTTATTTTGATTGATTTAAAACTAAGGTCAATAAAACCGTAGAAACTTGGACCTGGAACTTGGAGCCAAAAACAGGGAACTCGGAGCCGTAAGTGTGCCGCTCGGAGCAAAAAGCTAAAAACTTGGAGCCGAAAGTAAAAATCGCTAAAACGTATACCTTAGCGTAAGCGAAACTTAAATTTAAGCGCAAACCAATTTTTTCTTAAAGGCTCCAAATTCCCATTATTCGAGGCTTTAAGTTCCCAAAAATTTCCGCGGCTCCAAGTTTCTTACTTATTGCTCTACAGACCCCGGTACCATTTGAAAAAATTACTAGTGATGGGCGGAACTGCGGAACCCCCGGAACACCGGAACCGGAACCAGAACCGAAATTGAGATTTTCCCAAAAATCCGGAACAGGAACCAGAACCGGAATTGAGATTTTCCAAAAATCCGGAACAGGAACCGAAACCGGAATTAAGATTTTTCGAAAATCCGGAACAGGAACCGGAACCGGAATTTCGAATTTTGCCCGGAACATACGGAAGCCGGAACCGGAACTGCCCATCACTACAAATTACCATAGAACCGGCGGTACGATCAAGCAAATCCCGATTGTTAAAACCACAGCGACCCCTAAATTAGTGGAGGCGGATCGCTTTTCCACAACCATAGACTTTTGGATCTCCTTCGATATGATCTCGCCGAGTTTATTCACCATTTTAATGTTGTCAGTTCCCAGTGCGAAAAACTCCGCGCCCAGAGCAGCCGAACTGTTGGAAGAGTCAAATTCGCACCGATTTGCGTCTATAACCGCTTTCATAGCCTTTAATCTAAATGAATATAGGCTAAAATAGTTATATGCAAAGTCTTTTTATGGCATTCTCATTTTGGCTTTATTGAGAATGTTTAAAAATGGGTTTGGACTAGATGAGTGGCAAAATACCCTCCTCCCCTGCCTCCCACTCACCATTCTGAATACAATTTGTTTATACCTGCCATCCAGGCGTTTTAGATGTTTTCGCTCTGCTCCCTATTTGTTTATCAGACGTTTTTTTCCTCCTTTAATTTACCTCCACCCTGCCAGCTAAAGATTTCCGTGATAGATTTTACTTTCATCTAAAACTTATCGGCAATTCATCGAGTCGCCTGTGAAACAAATGTAAAAGCAAAATAAAAATTTTGGGGTAACTTAAAATATTTAGGTTAAGAAAACAGCTCGAAATATTGATTTAGGGTCGATGGAGCCTAGGGAACTTGAAGCTGGAACTTGGAACCAAAAATAGGGAACTTGGAGCCGTAAGTTGAAAACTTGGAGCCAAAAATAAAAATCACTAAAACGTGTACTTAAGCCTAAGCGAAACCTGAATTTAAGGCCAAACCTATTTTTTCTGAAAGGCTTCAAGTTCCCATTGCTCGTGGCTCTAAAGACCCCGTACCGAAATATTGAAAACAAAATTTCGAGATTATGAGCAAATTAAGCACAAAATTATGTGAGAAAACAAAACAATACCTAAGCAAAAGCGTAAAATTTGTGATTATCCAAAATCATATGGGTTTAAAGTCATAAAAGTAAATTTGTAATTCTTATGATTTATAAAACTAAGAAATAATAATTTGTTAGAAGCGTTAACCAGCTTATATCATCGACAATAGATAATCACTCAAGTGGTTTAGCTAATAACTTATCACTTATACGGTTTAGGTAATGATCGCTACACGTTCTTCTTTAATTAGTATTTTTTATTTGCAGACCATGAACTTACTTCCTTTGGTTTTCGGCATGTTCAATTTTTAGTTTTTCAAATTCTTTTTTCAACTCTTGAGATCCAGTCACAACTTTTATGAAAGTCTCAGCTGTAGCAGTAACTTCTAAATTGTTTCAAATTTGATTTGTCAATTATTTTAAAATTTGTTAAGAAATAAAGCTTAAAAGTACTTATGGCTAATTTTAGCAAAGGAAAAACATTTTAATAAAATTTTAAAGTAGCGTTTACTGGAGTAGTTTTTAGTGTACTAAAGCAAAAATACCCTTAGGTTAATGGTATATTTTTTAGTGTTCTAAAGTAAGAATACATAAAAGTTGATGTTCAGGGTAAAAATTTTAAAAATTATTCAAATTTCAAAATAATACCGAGAATACATGAAATTAATTAATTAAAAAAAGAAGAATGAGAAACGGAGAATAATTATACGGGATATGTGTGGATCCTAACGACATGCATACGTATGCACGTTTTTTTATGCATACGCCATGCAACCGTCTGCAAAATATGCATACGTATGCATAATTTTTTAAAATCACATGCAAACGGTTGCATTAATTTCAAAACAAATGCAACCGTTTGCATGTGTTTTTTAAAACACATGCAACCGTTTGCATGTAATTTTAAAACACATGCAAACTGTTGCATGTCGTTAGGATCCACAGATATCGCGTGTAATTATTTCTCCGTTTCTCATTCTTCTTTTTTTTAATTAATTAATTTCATGTATTCTTGATAATACTGATATTTTTCAGTTTGACAATTGATTTGCTACCGAAAATAAAAAAATCTACCAAAAAGCCACAAAAAGGGGCCTATTTTGTGGCTGGCAGTAGTTAATTAGGGTTGTGGATTGCCAATACAATATCGACTAACCTATGTAATGTGCCGAGGAGACGGCATCAAAGCCAACGAGGTAAAAGGCAGCTCCCAAAGCTCGCTGTAAACCTTAAACATAAATATATAGTGGAAGTTTTATGGATATAGCATGTTGTAAAAATATATTTAATAATCTAAAAATACTCTCGTTAGTGTAAAAATCTGTACTGTCGACAAAACGTGATTTAAAACGTTATATCTCAATAAGGTCTATCGCCGATCAAAAAAAAAAAAACACAAAACATAATACCTTGGATAGCTTTGATTTTTGTCTATCAATTAACAGGATTGTAAGCGGGGTAAGTCTTGTCACGTCCTAGCCCACCAGAGTTTTAGGTCTGGCCAGACGACAGATTTTATATAAAATATAGAATTTTTTTATATAGAATTGTTATTCTAAAGGCCGGTTCATATTTCGTCTTTTGGACTTTACAAAAGACGTTTTGGCTTAAGTGTGAACCAGTCTTAAAACATATCAGCTCGCCGGCCCGCTAGTACTAAAACACTCGGCAAAGCTTGCTTTAAACTCTGTAGCGAAAAATCTAAAAAAATTAATGTTATTTTTTAAAAATTATCATATTGCCAAATACCTAATAAATAAATAGTGGATAAATTGAAACATAACATAAATTGTATTAATTATTACCAAAATTGTCTGTCGTTATCATAAGTTTTTCATAATTATGAACAGCTTGCCAAAAATGCCCTGTTTGACTTTCCATAAAACCATCGTTTAAATGTTCCATATAATATTCCAGTTCTTTTGTGTATTGTCTACAATAGAAACCCCAAATGTAATCAGCGTTAATCTTCATCCAAATTTGAAGCCTCTGAAGACACTTAACAAACAATTCTACCAGAAACCAAGTTTCTTGTGGGAAATATTGATGCTTGTATTGGTCATATTTTCGAAATATCCAAGTAATGGTTTTTTCACGAAATTGTTTGGGTAAAATCAAAAAATTCTAAGATGTCTTTCTAATCCGATGTTTGTGTATTTTGACAACATATTAATTTTATACAGGTGTCAAATGAAAAGTTTTGAGATATTATGTAAATTTAGGATGCGGAATGAAAAATAAAATAAAAAAATTTATACACATGGAAAATACTGGTGATAGGCGGAACTATGTGTAAAGGTACTTTACAAATACTTTCACATAATACTTTGATATAAACTTCAGTGATAAAACCTAATAGATATAGGCTAAGTGCTTTTTTTAGCTTGCTGATGTACCTATGCATGCCATGAGTCCCTAGGTATAGCTTTTATGTGTATTTAGGAAACTCAGTGACTTTATGTTTCAAAATTATTTTGAGTATATAAGTAAAATGTTGTCCTAAGATTGTATGTAGAACCTTCTAGAACATTCTGGAAAGTGAGGTCATATTACCTAATGCTCATTGGCTAAGAACTTTCTAGAAACTTCTGGAAGCATGCTTTGCTGGTATATAAATGGGGCCTGTTAGCTCCTAATTATTGTGTATATTTGACTTTCTTTGTGCTTTGCCATTACTGCTCTGGCTATATACTGCCTGTACTATACTGCTGCTTTGCCTTGTGCTACTTGCTACTGCTGCTGTTTATCTGTTCCTGTTAGCAAATAAACTACTGTTGTGGAATCCTTTTGTGTACATCGCCACTGAAAACACAATACTATGAAACCCCCGGAACACCAGAACCGGAACTAGAACCGGAATTGAGATTTTCTAAAAATCCGGAACAGGAACCGGAACCAAATTAAGATTTTTCAAAAATCCAGAACAGGAACCGGAACCAGAATTCCAAATTTTGCCGGGAACATCCAGAACCCGGAACCAGAACGCCTATTACACTGCGACACCCCCGGAACACCGGAACCGGAACCAGAACCGGAATTAAGATTTTTCCAAAAATCCAGAACAGGAACTTTAACCGGAATTGCGATTTTCAAAAAATCCAGAACAGGAACCGGAACCGGAATTCCAAATTTTGCCCAAATATCCGGAACCCAGAACCGGAACTGCCCATCACTAGAAAATCCAATAAGTTTTAATAAGACAAGGTTTCACACTATATTTTAGGCAAGTTTAAACTTTAATGTCTTTTCTAATTACATTGCTACCGCAACAGCGTAAAACTTCATTTAAAAATAAGGATCATCAAAGCTAAACTGTATAAAAATCAACTTTGGCGGATCCTTACACCGCCTAGCAGACGTTCCAAAATGTTTAAAAAATACACCATATATAGGAAGAATTCAATTTTTGTTGAAATACAAGTTTAAAAAATATTTTGATTTTTTCATATAGTACCAGATGTTACTGCAGATATTCTTAAACCAGCATAAAAAATAAAAATTTTTGCAACATTATTCATATTTATTGCCATCAAAATGTGTCAAAAAAAATGAAAACCGTCCAGCGTGAAGAAAAAGGAGAGGGGCAATCGGCTGAAAAAAGGATTTATTTTTCAAACTTTTTTATTTTCAACGTCACATATCAACGGTTTTTCTATGATAGGTTTTTTTATTTATTGTTTTTTTTCAAAATACACATACGAAAATGGAGTACAAAATACAAAAACTCACATCTTGTGAGATGTGGTAATTTTATAATTATATTTTAAAGGAAAAGGAATTAACTAAAAAAACTCAATAAAAGCACAAAGTAAATATACATAGAAACGTACTGAACGTACTATAATGCTGAAGTGAATTTCGTATTGCACACCCAAACAAGTGCACTCAAACAATGGTTATGCGAATTGAACACACCGTATGCAAATTATTTATTACGTGGGATTTATGAATGAGGATCTAATTATGATTTTAATCATGTTTTTAAAGTCTTTAAAATAATTTAAATGTGGTAAAAAACATTCGGTTAATTTCCGTAATCAAAAAAAAAACCAAAAAAAATCCAACCTACTTTAGAACGTCAGTGCATGTGGCGGTATTACTACTAACTCCGTATCGGTAATTATTCACATTTTGAATAAGCTGCATGAGATGAACTTGGTTTGTTTGATCAGTGAACACGCCCTGAATGTATTGAATGGCCTTGTCTGTTTCTTTGTACTTCAGTTTCAGTGTGTTCTCCAGGTTTCTCATCTCTTTGCCTTCTAGATTGATTCTAAATAAAAAAACGGAGTTTTCAAAAGCATATAGAAAATAGTGAAAGTCACTGCGCGGTTGGTTAACCGCTGTTGACGGCGTTATCTAAAATCAACAAAACCTTAAATAGCTCTTTAGCCAATTAAAAATCTAAAAATTTTCCATGACTAAAATATTACCCATATTTTTTTGATACTAAAAACTTTTGCTAAACATACCTGAATTTTATATTAAGAAGCTTAATTTGCTTAAGTTTTTTGACTTTCGTTTTTTTTTTTGGAAGGGGGGGGTCCCCCAAAAATTTTTTCCTGTGGTAATAAAATAAACTAGTCCACGCCCTGCTCCTTAGAGCTAACCCTAGTTACATCCTACCGCTCACGGCAAGGCGGGCAAGGACACATATGTGGTGTACCAATGGACGCGTATCGCTCACCAAATGTAATGTCCAGAAATATGAGGCCGAATAAATCGAGTTTTTGAAAGAAATATTGCGAAACAATTAGCAGTTTTTAGCTTTTTGGCTGAAAGTGAGCGATACAGGACTTGAACCTGTAATCTCCAGCCTCGGTACCTCATTGACTGACGTGCTGCGTTACACCATCGCTCGACAGTGTTACATTACAACTCATATTTATAAGGCGTCATACTTCTGAAACATTAACATAACGGGAGTTGTGACAAAACACAAAACATGTGTTTAAGTGAGATATCACTAGTTTGGGAAACCTATGCCTAAATTAACTGCTATTCAAGTTTTAAAAAAAAAATGTAGTTTATAAAAAACTTTGTGCAAAACAAAAATATTTAATTGCACATGGGTACATTAAATTGCAAACATTTTTTCTAATTAATAACAGTCGATAATTAAAATTAAATAATTAAATTAATACTTATAATATTTAAATTATATAATATAATATCATTTTTTATAAATTTTTAAAGGTCCAGTTTTGAGTACTTAAGGAACTAATTAATTTAATAAATTTTATCGTAGTCTTGATATATTATGTTCAAAATATCTTAACTTAACTTCAAAATACAATTTTAAAGAGCTTGATGCAAAAAAATTCGTTTTTTTTCAGTTCACGGTTAAAGTATCTATTATAATAATTTGAAAAAATCACTCGTTTTTAGTTTTTTGGATGAAATATATGCAATACAACAAGATTTAAAATTGTAACCTCCAGCCTCAGTACTCTAACGCCTGACGTTCTGCATTGCAAATTACCCGCTAAATTTACTTTTTTTTCGCATTTATAAGGCGTCGTATTTTTAAAACATCAAAAAAAACTGAAGTTGCTACACATACAAAAATCTTGTAAAATATAACTTTTCATATCATATATACTCACAAGTGTAATACTGGCTAGTTACTTCGGAACTGAGCTATTCAGCCATTTAAAAGAAAGCTCTTGGCTTTGTCTTGACGTTACAATTGGTCAAAATTAAAAATTTCTTAAAATAAATGAAATTTTAACCGATTTGTAAATAATTTGCATATGGAAATTTGCATATGTATCCTGCCACGAATTATTTGATATAGAAAAATAAAAAGTGCCCATTACGAAATAACTCATCAGTCTAAAACTATGACTTCGCGTATGCGGTTTATATGCTTTTCTCAGCATATTTTTTTAATTTTTTTTTGCTTACGCTTTTTTGGTTTTGTGTTTTTAGCTTGTGTTTTTTGCAAATTAACTAACTAACACGTTTTTTATTTCTCTTTTTAATTCTTTTTTTATATTATTGGTTGCTTTTTTACATGTTTGCTTATTGTTCACGTTTATAGCATGCCTAAAGAACGTTCTCAACGCTTTTCTCTGATCGGGATTTTCCCTGGCTCACAACGTTTTTCTAGCCAATCACGTTCTGGTGATGACTGGCATTACAGATCGTCCCGCAGTCCCAAAGTGCGTTCAGTGGTTCAGAAAGCGGGGAAATCTGCTAGAAGAACTTCGTCTTCTGAACGGTCTGTTGCATCTGCACACAGATCTTCTTCCAACGGCGTCTCATCTGAGCGTCGTTCCCATTCAAATTTGCATGGCAAGTCTGCTGACCATCGTTCAGGCAAATTTTTTGACGGTGTTTCTTCTAGCATTGCCATTCCATTTAAGATCAAGTTCAGTCACGCGATGATGAGCGCGGTGCTTCTGCTGAGCATTGCAGATCAAAATCCAAGGCCAGCCATGCCTTTTCTGATTATGGCAGGTCGGATAATGGTTCTCATCAAGGTTTAGCCAGGAGTCAAAAGGTTTTGGAGGATCTTGTTTCAAATTTAGGAGCTTCGATGGACACAGGTGCTTCTGTTCTGCTGAAAAAAAATAACCAATTCAGCCCAAAAAGACCCTCCCACCGTCGAAATTCCTTCTTTTGATGAAGTTTCTGCAGAAGATCAACTTCAACAGTTGATCTCAGCCGTCAGCGCCTTGGAAAATCCAGATTTTGACCAGATTTTTTGTTGCTGGACCCCTTCTGCTCAAATGTAAAAATTATTTAATGCTTGTTTTCGTTTTCCACTGACAAACAAAAAGCATTGTAAATTACGGCAAGAATTTCCTCTTCCTCCAACAGAAGCCCTTTCAAAACCAGAAATAGATCCTTTTCTTCTTAGGTTTGTTTCTGTTTGATATGCAATTGATGCTTATCAAAAGGGTTCTACTTTGGTCCTTCCTTGGGAATTTGACTTGCGGAATTCTTTGGAGAACTTTATGGATGCAGGGGTCCCCTTTGCAAAATGATGGATGTGTTGGCTGATCCATCATCTACAATTACATGACCGTCTTTAATTAATCTTTGTGGTGCTTCTATCCTTTTTGGTTGGTCATGCAGTGGCCTTTTTTAATCAATGCCGTTCAAACGATTTGCGCCTACATCCAGCATTAAAAGTTGTTAAAGATCTGGAATTTCACCTTGCAATTCCGGATCTTTCTTGTTTGGGTCAAAACTTCAAGAAGAATTAATAGCTCGGGCAGAAGCTTCCCCCGCTGCAGCAAAACTGTTTCAGCTCAAAATAAGTTAGATTCTGCTACGCAGCAAGCTGCTAAACCTTCCAAACGTCAGAAATCAACTACAACGTCTCTTACAAAATCAAAACTTGGTACTTCTGGTTCCAGTAGTTACAATCGTATTTCCTTCACACAACATGGGCGTGGGAAATCAAATTTTAAGAAACCTCTACCTCCTCAACGTGGACGTGGAAAATTTTGTAGGTATGTAAGTTTACCCCTCTAGATTTCAATTTCAACAAATATTCCAGTTTGTGGTCTGCTTCCATACTTTATTACTTAATGGGAATTTATAACTTCAGATTTATGGATTCTGTCAACTGTCCAAGGCTATAAAATTGAGTTTGAAAATGATCTACCGGTGCAGTTATCATTGCTTTCTCAGATACTCTTTTTTGAAGCAAAGAAAGCTGTAATGGATCAAGAAGTTGTAGAACTTTGTGCAAATCAAGCAATTCAACCTGTTTTGCTTTTAGAGGATCAGTTTATTAGCACCACTTTTTGTGTTCCAAAAAAGATGGTGGTTATTGTACACTAATAAATCTTAAACCTCTCAATGTTTTTGTTTCCTATCATATTTTTAAAATGGAAGGTCATCATTTACTTAAGGATTTGTTAAATCAAGGTTATTTCCTTACCAAAATTGATTTAAAACAAGTTTGCTTGACAGCAGCTGTTTATCCTTCTCATATCAAAAATATCTTCGTTTTGTTTGGAATGACTAGCTTTTTCAATTTAAATGTCTTTTATTTGCTTTAAGTTCTGCACCCAGAGTGTTTACAAAAATACTCAAACCAGTGGCTGCTTTCTTTAGATCTCAGGGAACTCGATTAATAATTTATTTAGATGATATTTTGCTAATAGCATCTTCTTCTGAAGAAGCAAACTTTTGCTTAAACAATTAATTGATCTTTTAGAATCATTAGGTTTTTTAATGAACCATAAAAAATCCATTAAAATCCTTTCTCAATCTATTGAGTTTTTGGGTCTTATAATTAATTTTCAAGATTTAACATTTCAAATACCACCTAAAAAAGCCACAAACATTCTTGATGAATGCAAAAAGTTTTTAAACAGTCACAGTTGTTCTCTTTATAATCTGGCACATCTTTTATATCTTCTAAACTCAGTTGTTCCTGCTGTGAGATTTGCTAGAATCTACATTCGTCATTTTCAAAATTTGCTAAATAACTACATTCCACAAAAATACTCTTATGACTACATTGTTGATGTGAATTCTTCAGCTAGAAAAGACCTTAAGTGGTGAATTGATCATGTGGAAGATCATAATAGAAATCTTTCTTCTCCTCCTCTCCCCTCAATTGTGATTTATACAGATGCATCAGATACAGGATGGGGAGCTGCTTTTGGTTCACAATATACAGGAGGTTCCTGGTCAGTCATTGAAAAATCGCTGTCTATTAACGCTCGTGAACTTAAAGCTGTTTTGTTAGCTCTTAAAAGTTTTTACATAACATTTTCTCTTGTTCTATCCTCTACGAGTTGACAACCATACCAGTGTGGCTTACCTCAATAAGCAAGAAGAAAACTCGATTTTCAATACTTACTCAAATTTCACGCGAAATCTATCGATTTGCTGATGATCATAAACTTAATCTGATTGCATAGCACATTGCTGGTGTCGAAAATCTAGATGCAGACTGGCTTTCACGTCACTTGACAGATTACAGTGCTTGGAAATTAAAATCAGCAATTTTTAAATGTTTAAATCATTAACTTGGTCCTTTCACAGTTGACCTTTTTGCAAATCGCCTTGATCATCAATTATCTTGGTATTTTAGCTGGCGCCCTGACCCTCAAACTGTTTTTGTATACTCTACATTATTAGAGTCAAAAGGCAAAGGCTTATGGTTTTCCTCTTTTTTCTCTTATAGGTCAACTGATTTTCAAAGTTCAGAACAACAAAGCGGATATGATTCTCATAGCTCCAGCCTGAAGTGCGCCACCGTGGTTCCCTCTACTGAAAGAAGTTCTTGTAGCGCTCCCTTATCTTATATCTTATATAGAAGATCTTCTGACAAGTCCAAATGGGCAGTTTCACCCACTAATTAGAAACAAGTCTTTGCCTAGCGGCATGGAAATTATCAGGAAAGGCTTACAAACCCAAGGCATTTCTTCATCAGCTATCCAAGTTATTATATCCTGTTGGAGAAGGGGAACTCAAAAACATTTGGACAGCTCGTGGCGACAGTGGTGTGGTTTTTGTATGGAACGGAATTCCAGTGTCATTTCTGAATCTATAACAACAGTCATTGAATTTCTTACTTTTAAATTTGATGCGGGAAAAGCCTATCAGACATTAGGTTCTTACTGCGCTGCTTTATCTAATATTCACCCAAGGATTGATGGTTTTTTAGTGGGACAACAAACTCTCTTTTGTGCCAATTTTTTAAGGGTGCTTACAACCTAAGCCAACTCAAGCTCTATATACATCCACTTGATCTGTCGATATTGTGCTGCAGTTTGTGCAAAATTCTTGGCCTGATAACTCTTTGTTGTCTCTAAAAGAACTAAGCTTAAAAACAGTGGTTCTTCTCTGTCTCGCTAATCCTATCAGAGTTTCTGAACTTTCCTATATAGATCTAAAGTCTATATGTTTTTCAGAATCTTCAGTATCATATTGTGATTTAAAACCTATTAAAAATCAGCACTCTGGAAGTTTAAAGACAATTACACTCCAAAAGCGAAATAATCCTGCTATTTGTGTTGTTACATTGATTACATTACATTAAGTTCTTACATTGATTGTACAAAATCACTTCGCGTTTTATATGATTCTATGAAAAATCTGTTTCTTCCATTTCGGAAACCTTTTCACTCCGTTTCAATTACAACCTTTTCACAATGGGTTCAGACTGTTTTAAGTCTTTCGGGAATTGATACAAGCACTTTTCGAGCTCATTCAACTCCCAGTGCTGTGGCATCTCATGCACGTATTAAAGGGTTTTTTTTAAAACAAATTTTAGGCTCTTCACATTGGCGTAGTGAAAGCACTTTTCAACGCTTTTGTGATAAAAAGGTCACTAAATTTTTTATTGACTATTTACTATTTCAAATGTTTCAATTTTTTTATTATTCTAAATTTTTTACCAGAAGTATAAAAATTGTATTGTTTTGAACGGCCAGTATTACACTTGTGAGTATATGATATGAAATATTAATTTCATAGATGCGAAGCGTCCGTTCATGAAATTGTAATTTCATGAATATAAACGAACAAGTGTAATACTGCCCCCCTCCCTCCCATATTTCACTTGTTCTTTGTTTTAAGTGATTAAAGACTAGAGGGACATCTTTTGGTTCTTTGTTTATGATGAATGATACATGATAAAATGATATCAATAATGCACTGCTTTTTGCTTGTTTTTGCTTTATTCTGTTGTGTTGCTTATCGATTTGTTTTTGCCATATAAATGATGTTTGTTGTGACTTTGTTTTTTTGTTTGGGAGTTTTATGATTATTGCAATCCTAACAGGGTTGCAATTATCATTATTTTCTCAGATCATTTCCTTCTATTGTACTATGCATGATATTGCATTCAAACCTTGCTTGTTGCTCTCAGTTTTAAACTGACGAGTCATTTCGTAATTTTTTTATTTTTCTGGTGCAAAAATGCAAAAACGTGCAAAATCCCCATAAATGTAGTGTAAAATCCCCATGCAAAATTTCCCATAAAGTAGTGTAAATTCCCCATAACAATCAGAAATGCGTTCGCAAACTAAAATATGTTAAAATAACTAAGTTTTAATCATAAAAGCATTTAAAATGTTATAATTTTTTCCTAAGCCTAAGCAAAGCCCTAAAATCAAGCTAAATTTCATCATGATAAAATTTTGTTGTATTTTCAAGTGTCAAAATTTAAAGCAAATATTGCAAACGCATTATATTTATGGGGAATTTACTCCACCTTATGGGGATTTTGTAACGTTTATGGCGATTTTGGTCTATGGGGAATTTGTCCATGGGGTTTTTATACGGACCCATTTTTCTATATCAAATCATTTGCGGCAGGAGACATATGCAAATTTCCATATGGAAATTATTTACAAATTGGTCAAAATTTTATTTATTTAAAAAAAATTTTAATTTTGCCCAAATGTAACGTCAAGACAAAGCCAAGAGGTTTCTTTTAAATGGCTGAATAGCCCAGTTCCGAAGTAACTAGCCAGTATTACACTTGTTCGTATATATTCATGAAATTACAATTTCATGAACGGACGCTTCGCGTCCTATAACATTGATAATTTAAAAAATATATATATTTAATTTTTGGATATTGAAACGATTGTATTGATATTATTAAGTTCAAAAATTTTCTGTAAATTTTTTTGTTTACTTTTTTCTTTTTTTTTGAAAAATTACATTGAATCCAATGTTTTAAAAGACGGAAATTTCAGCAAAAGCCAAAACAAAGTTTTGAAAAAAAGCCTTATATTAAATGGAATAGTGTTAAAGCCACAATAAGTCTAAAAACTTAATGCCAGAAAAGACTGAAACAAGTCTCCCTAAAACAAGTAAATTAATAATAAATTTTATTAAACTTTCAGAAACAACAAAATTTAATAAAAAGAATAAGTGTACAAGCTTTGGTTTGCGTTTTAATTATTTGACGAAAATGAATGTAAGAAATTCCCACAGCTTGAAAAAAATTTTTTGGATGCGTTAATCAGCTATATTAATATGACGGCAGTAAATGAATCACATGTCGCCAAAACATTTAAAGATAATATTATTATTATTAATGTGTATTTAAAACCAAATATCCAGATCTAAGTCTGAAAAACCTTAAAAAATTTTGATTTAATATAAGGCGACTTTTTTCTTTAACGTTTTCTATCTATTATATAAAACAAATTAACTGGCAAAATAATTGTTAAAGTAAAAGTCGCTTTATATTAAATCAAAATTTTTTTAAGGTTTTTCAGACTTAAATCTGGATATTTGGTTTTAAATAGACGTTAATAATAATAATATTATTTTTTAACCGTTTTGGTGAAAGTGTGATTCATTTAATGCGGTCCTATTAATATAGCTGATTAACGCATACAAAAAAATTTTCTAGCTGTGAGAATGTCTTAAATTCATTTTCGTCATATAATTAAAAAACGCAAACCAAAGCTTGTACACTTATTCTTTTTATTAAATTTTGTTGTGTCTAAAAGCTTAATAAAATTTATTATTAATTTGCTTGTTATAGAGAGACTTATTTCAATCTTTTCTGGCATTAAATTTTTAGACATATTGTAGCTTTAATACTATTCCATTGGCTTTTGCTGAAATTTTGTATATATTTGAGATTAGTAATTTCAATATAATAAAGTATAAATATGTATATTTTTAGTGCTAAATGATGTTAAATCGAAATAAACTGGAGTAGATTGCGGATTTTACGGATAAATATTTTTGTTCCAAAAATCTTTGAATCTGGGCATTACTTAATTTGCCGCACATAACACTGTTATGAAAGTTTTGTTTTTGATATAGCTTTTTAAAAAATAAAAAATAAAAAAATAAAATACTTACAATCTTCCACTGAGTACAGAACAAGTAAAACCCCTTTCTCGTTCTAAAGCGTATATAAGCACCTTAAACTGTTCTATTTTCTGAATCCCTTTGGTTATGATATCCGCTTCTCGGTATTTCATCTAGAAGTAAATATAATTATGCGGATGAATCTTAAATTTTTTAGCTCAAAACTTAATATATTCTGTTTTCAATATAGTTTTTTTCACGATTAGCTATAATAATTTAATTTTATACTAAAAAAGTCCTATTTCTAATGTAATATTATAACATAATTATAAAAGAAAAATATGTAAATTCATATTATGTTCAGACACATTTACTGCTTTGATAGGGCAAACCCTAATTAAGATTCGCCCTATTTACGCCCATATTCCCCCCAAATGAGATTTCCTTAACCTAAAAAAACATTGTATTTTTCATAAAATAATCGTAAATAGTTGAATTTTTTAAATTTTGAAAAAAGAATACTGAATCTTGTAAATACAACGAATTCATTTTTACAAAAATAATAATTTATGAAGCAAGTCATTTTAGTAAAGTGATTTATGAAATGAATTTTTATCTAAAAACCATAATTAGGGCACACTCCTATTGGAACCATATGGCCCTAATTAGGGATTTCCTAGAGCGCTTCCTAATGAAAGCCGTTCCACATCCTAAGTAAAGCCCCACATCTTATGTAAAGCCATCTTTCCAAAAAAAGGCCCAATTCGACTATTGGAGCGTCTCAACTAGGGTTCATCATAATTAAAGAGCGCCATAGTTAGGGCAATAAATCGGTTTGAGCAATATATAATGTAACACATTTTTTATTTTAATAATATATTGTCGTAGTCGTAAATATTTCTTAAATATTTTTAAGGCAGTTCAGAAACAAGATATACACTGTATTTCAAAAAATTTCCAAATCTAAAGAAAAGTTTTAGATCTTCTTGTGCATGTTACGCAAGTTAATTTAAAAAATAATACTCAGTTAATTTTGGGGCACGATGAGTGCGGTAGTCAGGTGCGAGTGTGTGACTTTCATTAGATACCACAGAATTTAACTTTTTAGACTTTGTCAAAAGACAATTTAAAAATGTATAGGCAGTCATTTATTGACATTCTAAGCGGCCAAATCTTTACTCGTTTTAAATTTTTAGTTTCAAATATTATAAAACATTTAAACTGCACACTTAATTTTATATTTTCTAACAGCTTACATTAGCCTGTGAAACGCTTAGACCTGCAATAGTGATCAGTCCCATTAGAGGTGGCGCACATAAAGCCACTGCTTTAATAATCTTCTTTGTCAACTCCTTCTTTCTTTGGTTTTTACCTGAAAATGTAAAAGTATATTAACAAATTATTTTCTTTGGTAAAAATAAAAATTCAAGTAATTATCTGTCGTAAAAAGCCATTTTGAAACGCAATATCACCCAAATTCCTCTAATAATTAAAACAAATATTTTTGGAATTAAAAGTATACACAGGTTTTTGCTTAACAAAATAGCCTCCTTATTTTTTCATTTTTAAGATATTAACCATTAATTGACTAGCCTTGAAAAATGCTCTAAGAATAGAGCAGGAAAAAGGGGCGATTTTTCCCCGGGCGTATTTTTAGACAGAAAAGATGTGGACTAGTCTGAGAGGGACATTATGTGGACTATAGAAAGTTTGCATTTGGTTTGGGCAGCTGCTCACTAAATAAAAATTTTTACCATATTATGATAATGATTTGTTTATACATTAATCTAATCACACAGCACTGTTAGATTTTTTTTAGTTTAATGAAATGTCAATTGAAAAAATCATACTCACAGCAATCTTTGACAAAAGCGAAATCGCCACTTTTTCAATTTGAAAGTCATATTTGTATGTGTAAGAAACAACTGTAAATTTGAAAAAGTGGCGATTTCGCGCTTGTCAAAGATTGCTGTGAGTATAATTTTTTCAATTGACATTTCATCAAACTAAAAAAAATGCAACAGTGCTGTGTGATTAGATCAATGTATAATTAATTAATTAGGTTTATATATTTATTCTGATGTTCATGCTCTGAATCGAGGTAATTCGGGGTTTAGTCGTTTTAGAACCAATTAACACCTTAATAAAAAACAAAATCTTAATCCAAACAATATTAAAATTTAAACCTTTTAACCTGTTAGAAAATTCAATTTTTATTACTTTTAAAATTCTTCGGCGTCGAGTTTATTTGGTACCAATATTTCTTTTTCCTGGATCAAAAAATTTTTTTTTGAAATCAAAATTCACATGTACCTGTGCTTGCTGTTGTCGACCCGCTAACAGTACTCATTTTTCGTTTTGTCATTACCACGGAACTGGCGTCACTGATTTTAGGACCCATTATAGTGTTTTATGTTTTACAAACTACGTTTATAAAGGAAAAATGATTTGCTAAAAATAAACTCAAATTAAAGTTGTTAAAATGAATTTTCTGTATTAACCACCAAATAATAAAGCTATAAGAGTTTATCAGTTTTACGACATGAATTGGTCAATCAATAAAATTGAATTAACGAGACTTTCAGTGTGAACATATGAAAGTACCCGCTTTCCGTCAAGAAGAAATAAAGAATAAACGTGAAACCCAAGAAAAGTTTTAAAAAACACACGAAGTTGCGACGGTAATGTACCCAATCATTATTGAGTTGCGTCACGTGTTTTCCTACACGTGAGATTTTCTTGAATAACTATTGGTTTAATAAAACAGGAAATAAAATCTTTTAAACAGCCCGATGTGAAAGCAAATTTTATGAGCTTCAATTTTTTATAAAAAGAAACAAAGTTTTTTTTTGCCCTAGGGAGAAAATTTAAATATCAAAACTACGGAAATAATAAGAAAGGCGTTACAATAAGACGATTATGTCACATGAGAGTTTTGAAAAGAAAAGCGTTTATATTTGCAGCCACCATCTAATTGACGAAAATAATAATTTGTTTTTCCAGGGTCGTTAAAAAGCAAAAAAAAACTATAATTAATTAAAAATATGATTAATTAAAATAGGCAAGGTGCAAAAGGTGCATGGTGACAAAACAAGTTTTTTGTCTATTTTTTACAATACTATTTTTTAGAAATCTTAAAAATAATGGTTATTTATTTGACACTCGTAAAGCTTTTCAGAAACTACCATAACAGATAAATGATCCCGAATGGTTTTCATTTTTTCAAGCTAGTTCTGTAGCGTGGGCATTAGCTTTCGACAATCTGGCCACATATTTCCGCAATAACCTCCTTATCAGGGAAGAGCGCGGAGCGCTCTTTCCCTTATATTGAATGGGTTAAGCCACTGCGCGGTTATCAACCGTTGTTGATGGCGTATGACGAAAAAACAAATTCCTAAATAGCTCCTTCGGCAACAAAAACTACTTAAATTTTTGATAACCATACAATTCTTCATATTTTTCTGATATTAAAAATCAAAAGATTTTTTCGAAACATGTCTGGCTTTCATGCTAATATAGGGTTATTTGCTTAATTTTTAGACTTTCGTGTTTTTTTTAATTTTTATTTTTGGGGTCCGCCAAAAAATTTTTGCTGTAATTAGTATTCAGGGTAGATTTTTTGAACATAGATGCTAAATTGTTCGCACACCTAAATTTCATTTTGATATTTGCTCTAATATTCCTAGTTAAATCTGTGCTCATGTGAGAAACGTCCAATTTTTTTTCTTAGGCATTTGGTATTAGGACACTTCTGTCCCACCGATTTAACTCAATCAATTAAGTATTCAGTAACTTTGCAACGGTATAAACAATTTTTTGAGATTATTTTTTTGGTTTTGGTTATAATTAGTGACCTTTTTATAAAAAACCGCTAAAACCTATGAAAAAGAACATTCAAATCTCTTAACCACTCAGTAACAGCCAAATGGCAACACTAAGATTTATTTTAAATTGTATAAAATATATTCTGGGGCGAGGGACGGTTACAGCGTAATAAAATTTAACGCGCCGTTTTAAAAATATCACAAAGCAGTAATAAATTATTAAACATGTGTTTGTCGCTCCTTATTCTTCGTAAATAGCTCCTTGGGAAATCAAAATTGTATAATTTTTTGATAACCATACAATTCCTCATATTCTGATATTAAAAACCTAAAAATTTTTCATGAAAATGTCCGGCTTTCATGTTAATTAGCTTAATTTGTTTAACTTTTTAACTTTCGTGTTTTTTGTTTTTTTTTTATTCGTGGGGTCCTTCAAAAATTTTTGCTGTAATTAATATTCTCAGTAGATTTTTTGAGCATATATCCTAAATGGTACTGGGTCTTTAGAGCCGCAAGTAGGGAACTTGGAGCCGTCGAAAAAAATTTTGACCTTTTTTTAGGCTTCGCTTATGCTTAGGTATAGGTTTTATCGATTTTTATTTTCGGCTCCAAGTTCCCTCGGCTCCATCGACCCTAAAACTCTTAAATTGGCCACACACCTGAATTCCATTTTGATATTTACTCGATTAATTCGATTACCGCGATTAATTCTGTGCATATGTGAAAAACGTCTAATTTTTTTTTCAAGTTTCGCATTGGATATTAGGGCAGTTGTGCCCCAACAATTTAACTGAATCAATTACCTATTCAGTAAGTTCACAACTTTATAAACAATTCTTTGAGGTTATTTTTTTTCGGTTTTGGTTATAATTACTGATTTTTTTATAAAAAACCGCTAATACCTAAGGACAAACAAATCGCTTAACTGCTCAGTAACAGCCAAACGGTTTAATAACAATTTTTTGTATAAAAAATTCTGAGGTAAGGGTGGCCACAGAGTAATAAATCTCAAAGCAGTAATAAGTTAATTATTAAAAATGTTCTCGTCGCTTCTTTTTCTTCTTAATATTATTTTAACTTAAATAAACACATAATATTTATAAACAAGCTGTAAACCTCGCGTGCTCGCTTAAAAGTTAGTTAAAGTTGATTGAATTTTGCATATTTACTGAAAGCCTGGGATTTAAATTTTTTAAAACGCTAAAACCGCTCAATTTTGATTGTTCGTCTTTTGTCTCTACATTTATATAAGGTCAGCCATGTGACGTCTAGAAATATGAAATTAAGCTAGTTTTTTAAAGAAGGCATGCGAATAAATTACTCGTTTTTAGTTTTTTTGATCATATAGACAATACAAGACTTAAAGCCTCAGTGCTTCCACGCTTGACGTTCTGTGTTACATAAACACTCGTATTTTTGCAACATCAACAAAACGAGAGTTGTTAAAGGGACAAAAATCTTGTACAATATGCTTTTAGAAAATATAGTTATCTTTTGAATATTGAAATATTTGTATTGATACTATTAGGTTCAAAAGTTTTCCATAAATTTTTTGTTGTTTCCTCATTTTTTATAAAAACTGACATTGAATCCAATGCTTTAAAAGACGGAAATTCTAGCAAAAGACGAACCAAAATTTCCAAAAAAAAGCCTTATATTAAATGGAATAGTATAAAGCTACAATAAGTCTAAAAACTTAATGCCAAAAAAGACTGAAACAAGTATTTATTTAAAACAAGCAAATTAATAATACAATTTATAAAACTTTCAGAAAAACAAAATCCAATAAAAACAATAAGTGTACAATTTCTGGTTTATGTTTTTTAAACATATGACAAAATTTAATTTACAAATTTCCACGGCGTGATTTGCATGTGTTAATCAGTTATTAATACAACGGTGTTAATTGAATCACGCGTCATCGCAACGGTACAAAGATAATATTATTATTATTAACGTCTATTTAAAAACAAATATCCAGATCTAAGTCTGAAAACCTTGAAAAATTTAGATTTAATATAAGGCGACCTTTTTTTAAAATGTTTTCTATCTATAAAACAAATTGAATGGCAAAGTAATTGTTAAGTATTGTTGCTAATGACGTTGTGTTTGCAAGATTTTGTAAATATACTGTTTATGTGTTCATTGAAATTAGTATGTAGAATGAACCGCAAGATTTTTGAACGAGTTTTGACAATTGTTTTGTATTTTTATGAGTTTTGGGTGGTATTTTGTGTATTATAGTTTTAGATTTTGAAGTGGCATTGGTGTGATATGTTTCAAATTTTTGTAATGATAGTTATTTGCTATTATGATATCGGTCAAATGGTTTAAACGATGTTGAGATTTTCATTTGGAAAACTTGAAACTGTTGTTTAAAGGTGTGCCGCCTTCGCCACCCTTTCACCACGTGTTTCTACACGTGATAAGAAAGTAAAAGCACGAGTTTTTTGATTATCAATACCATATCTTATATGCATGTACACACGAGGTTTATAAAACAAAAAAATAGAAAACGCGCGTCATCTCTTTCCAGAAAGACTTCAGTCTCAAAGGAACAAATTATTACCGGGTATTTTTTTGCTTTTTTTTTATTTTGTTCAAAAATGTAAAGGATACAGGGACTGGAGTATTAAAGGAACTTCGCTCTCGCCAGAGGTTTTCAGCATTAAACACCTTTTTTATAGAACTTATTTTGCTGGGGGATAATTTGTTTCTGGAGCATTTACCTTCCGCATATTTTTATATAATATCTTTGTTTGTATGTCTTATTTAGCTGAAGATTGGATTACTATTTAAGGTCTACAGCAATCTATATAAATAGACGTATTGTCTGTCTGTCTGTCTGTCTGTCTGTCTGTCTGTTTGTTTGTTTGTTTGTGTGTTCCCTAATTCCTCCCCAACCACTGAAGGGATTAAGTCGAATGACGTATCAGTGGAACGGTTATAGCCCAGGAAATGTCGCAGAGGGGTAAAATTTTTAAAAATTTGAATGGAGATCTTTATACTAGACAATGCCTTTTCATCACCCTATACGGATTTTGAAACTTAAAATTTTTTTCTTTCAATTGGCCAAAACTCATTGGTAAGAGCTATCCTCAATAGAGAACCATAATATTATGGTTTTCTAAAAAGCTTATCGTGGATATCCTAATACTGGACAACAAATTTTTCCTTTAGAAAAGAGGGACTTTTCATTCCAACCACAAAACGGACTAGGCTAAATGGAATATTATTAAAAAGCTTATAGTTTTGAAAATGTTGTGAAAGAGTTGAAATTTAAAAAAAATAAACATGGCCATCTTTATGCTGGAGAACGCGTTTTTTGTAAATGGGAAGCCCCATGGGTTTTGGAAATCACAAAAGTTTTGTCTCTGAATTGGGTTAAACTTAATTTTAAGACTTTTTAGTCAATGTAAGGGCAGAATATGATAATTTTTGAAAAGATTAACGTGGTCATCTATGTACTGGACAACGAATTTTGACTTAAGAGGGGAGGAATCGTTTTCCCAACCACAAAACAGATTTGGCGTAATCAGATATCATTACAAAGCTTACAATCAAGGGAATATCATAGATGGTTGAATTTTAGAGAAAATTAACATAGAAATCTTTATGGTAGACAAACCATTTTCATGAAAGGAGCCTTTTTATTTTTGAAACTTAAAAAAATTTTCCTCTTTAACTGACTTATAATTTTGGATACGGGATATTATTCGATGAAGTGAAACAATATTATGCTGTATTAAAAATTCATCCATTAATTTTTTGCACATAAACAACTTCCTAATGGACAATAAATTTGCTAAAATAAAAATAACTTAAGCATGCTGTCTGGGGTTTTCAAGTGTGGAAATTTTAAACTTTATATTAGATTTAATATAAAAACTATATATTTAAAAAAAAACAATCATTTTAAAGCATGGAAAACTACATGATGGAAAATTAGTTTTTTTGACTTTAAATAATGTAAAAACAGTTTTACGGGGCGTTTTGGAGGTAAAAGGCGTTTTTTTCCAGACTGGAAGCAGAGAATGCGGACCTCCAGCGGAAATTGACGGATTTGGAGAAAAGGTTGGCCAGGATGGAAGAAGAACGAGCTCCTGGTGTCAATACTGAGTTAGTGGCTTCCGTCTGTGAAAAAGTGCTGAATCGTCTACTGCCGATGATTGGCAGTTATTTTAAGCGCATGGAGGTGCAAAGAGAACATAAGACGATGCTGGTCCTATCTGGCCTACCGGAGAGCGATTCCTATGAAGGGGAAAAAGAATGTGACCGAGTTATTAAAGACTCTGGATAGTGGCGATTCGAGAGAGGTCACTCCAGTTGAGTTTTTTTGTATCGGAAGAGCTGGTGACCGGCCCAAGCTCCTAAAAATAAGACTTTTTAATAAATATATCAGAAATAGAGCTGTACGTTCAGGAGGACGACTAAGGGGGGTCAATAAATTTAATAAAGTTTATGTAAGGCCGTCACTGAATGAGGAACAGCGAGTCTGTCAAAAGGAGTTCTTGCTTGGCAAACTTTGGGAGCTTAGACAACAGAACAAAAAGGTTTCACTTCGGTATTCTGCTGATGGCGATCCCTTTTTGTTCGACATCACTCTCAAGGCTCCCCTAAATGTTTCAAAATAGGATATTGTGCGACTTAATTATCATTGTTGTAGTAAACTAAAGCTTATACCTAGTATAAAAATTTTTTGTATGAATGCAAGAAGCCTTGCTAACTCCTTAGATAAGCTAGATGTTCTGATTTCAGGAGACGACTTTGCCTATGGTGCTATTGATATCTGCTTTATTTGTGAAACATGGCTCACTGAAACAACCACTGACCAAATGATTTTAAAAAACAGAAAATTTAATATTTATTGAAGGGATCGACAGCAGCGGCGGGGAGGTGAAGTAGTTCTATTAATTAAAAATATTTTTAGAGTAGTTGAAGTTGAAATGGCGAAAAAGTACAATGCAATAGAACTAGTAGCGGTTGACATTTTTCTACAAAAGTCTTCTAAACTGAGATTCATTGGTATTTATAGAGAACCTAGTACTAGCAAAGAAAAAGACAATTTAATATTTGAGCTAATCAGGAACTTAACAGAAAACTTTGTAAGAACCATTGTTTTTACTGGAGATTTCAATCTGCCAGAGGTAGATTGGTCTTCAAATAAAATAACTTCAAACACACAAAATGAAAATAATTGGTTTGAGTTTCTTATTGAGCTAGGTATGTATCAGCTTGTTTCATAACCAACTCGCCCAGTTTCACTGTTGCGCCCAGTTTTTACAATCAGACCATGACACATTTTATCTGAAATTAATCTTAAAATATTTGACAGTTCTAAAAATAAGATTCAAAACTACATACCTGATTTTTTAAAAGCAGATTATGATATGCTAAGTTTATACTTATCTACAATCAACTGGAAAATTTTATTTGAGGAATGTGGCACAGTAGAAAATGCTTGGCAGAGATTCAAGGATATTTTGTTGTTAGGAGTCAATAGACATCTCCCTGGAAAAAAATTATTTACAAACTAAAAAATTGTACAATATCCAATACAAATAAGAAAACTACAAAATCAAAAGGAAAAACTTTGGCATAAGCGTAATATTGTTGAAAAATCAAGATCAGAGTACAAAAAAATTTGCAAAGTATACAAAAATAAAGTTAGAGATTTTAACACTAATAAAGAAACAAAAATTTTAAATTCCGGGGGTTTAAACAATTTTTATAAATTTGTTAATAGTAAAATTAAAACAAAACAAACTATCCCACCAATTAAAAGAGACAATGGGACATTTGTAACTGAAGACTTTGAAAAAGTTGAACTTTTTGGAAATTATTTTGCTTCAAGTTGAACAGCTTGTCAAAGAAGGACTTCTTGTCTTTTTCCATATCATTTTGTCAAGGTTTCAACATGGTTTTAAGGCAAAAAGTTCTACAATAACACAGCTGTTGGAAACTTTTCATGAGTGGACGCAGGCACTAAAAGAAAAGTTTCTAATTGATGTCATTTACTTGAATTTTGCCAAGGCCTTTGACACCGTGTCACATCAAAAATTGTTATATAAGCTAGAGAAATATGGTGTTTTTAGTAAATTTTTAAAATGAATAAAAGAATTTTTAGTTGGGCGGGAAATTAAAGTTGTAATTAATAACTCAGTATCCAAATTATTTCCCGTAAAAAGTTCAGTTCCTCAGGGTTCTGTTTTAGGTTCATTTTTATTTTAATATATATTAATGATATTGTTGATTGTGTTAAGTTCTCACATATTAGACTCTCTGCAGATGATATAAAGTTGTTTGTAAAATCTTCATCTAAAGATTACCACATTCAAACCTTAAGACTCAGCAAGATTTAGATAGAATACACAGCTGGTCACAAGACTGGCAATTGCAGTTATCTGATCATAAATGTGAAGTTCTTCATATTCAAAATCATAGCAAAGAGTTAATTTGTAAATATAAGCTTGGTAATAACGTACTTGCAACTACAGAATTGGTGCGTGACCTAGGTGTTTATATATCCCATGATATGAAATTCTTTAAACACTGTGAAAAAAGCTATGAGAAAAAAAAGCTATGAGAGTGACATCACTAATTTTTAGAACATTCAATTCAAACTCTAGAAATAATTTTCTTAGAGCATATAAGCCCTATGTTAGACCAATTCTGGAGTATGCTAGTGCAGTTTGGAACCCTTATTTACAAAAATATATAAACATTTTGGAAAAAGTGCAACAAAATTTAACTAGACGTTTGTTTTATAAATGCAAGTTGTTACCTGTTGGTTATGAACATAGTCTGGATTACCTAGGTTTAGAAAGATTAAAGGATCGAAGAGACAAAATTGATTTATATGAGTGCTTTAAAATTATACATTGCTTAAACAACTTGCAAGCCAATGATTTTTTAAAGTTTAACCTGCAGCCCACCCGTGGTCATCCATTTAAATTGGCCATTGAAGACTGCCGAATTAATGCAAGGAAATTTTCTTTTGCAAATAGGGTGGTTACACCTTGGAACAATCTACTCCCATCTCAAGTAACTGTCGATTCTTTGGATGCATTCAAGAAAAGTTTTAAAACTGACTTAAATCAGCGCTCTTTTTGAGCCTTTAAAGTCATATCAGATAGCTATGTTCATTGATAATTTGTTACAATTGTAATTCATATTGGCGGTAATTAAGTCGCAGATTTGATGTTGTTGATAAAAAAAAGAAAAAAAATAGAAAAAAAGAAAAAAAAAACAAAAAAAAAACAATGAAATGATGAAAACTGTAGAATTAAGCTATGCATAGACTATGCTTAGTATAATATTAATTCTGTTATCTGATCATTAAATAAAAAAAATAAAATAAAAATTTTAAAATCAATAACAAAAACACAAAACATATCAATAACAAAGAATTATTAGTTTTATATGGGCAACCTCATGGAGAAAAAGAGTGAAAAATGTACGAGAAAGGCTGATACAGGATACTTGTTAAAAAAATGTCCAAAATAAAGTTCACAATAGAGGCGCATTATGGTTTATAATGCGCCTCTATTGCGAACATTATTTTGAATATGGTTGTTGCATACCCTGCAAACTATTAAACAATAATAAAGGTTTAATGATTAATTAAACTTGCAGTGATTAATTTGCCAGGTGTGAAATATTTGTTAATCGGTCAAAATGCTGTAAATATTGCAGTTACATTGCACATTTTATACATTATTATACAAATTCATATGCATTTTTTGTTCTGCTGCAAGTGCTGAATATATTCATTTTTAAATTTTGTGTTGCATGTCATTAAATTTAATTTTAATCTCTGGTTTTCAGTTGTAAAAATCAAGTGTCTATGCACAGCTGGTGTGGGGTTTTTAGAGCCTTAAGCAGGGAACTTGGAGCCATCGAAAATTTTTTGGAACTTAAAGTCACGAGCAATGGGAACTTAGAGCCTCTAAAAAAATTGGTTTGGGGTTAGATTTAGGCTTTGTTTAGGCTTAGGTAAACATTCTAGCAATTTTTATTTTCGGGTCCAAGTTTCCACTTTTAGGCTCTAAGTTCCCCACTTACGGCTCCAACTTCCCTATTTTTGACTCCAAGTTCCCAATGCTCCATCGACCTTAAATCCGCAAGCTAATCCACAGGAATTCTAAATATTTTTAAACGTTTTTTGACCGTAAAACTTTACACTTGAAAAAACTTTGCACTTAAATCTGTCAAAACAAAAACATTTTATAATATAATGTAAAAATTAATTTTCCAAAGTTAAAATTGCCATCGGTTTTAATAATAACTAAAAAACTTTCCACAGTTTTATAGAAAAAAATGCGAAAAAAATGAATCATATGCCGTGTGCCGTCCAACCTAACATAGCACCTTTTAAAACGCCTTTAATGGACTAGCCCCAGACGTGCGTTCTGCCATGGTTTTTATTTTTATTCATAAGAAATAAATGGTTACTACGCTTCATGATACGGTAAATACAACTAATTATCTGTAAAAATAACTATGGTTGAATTATATCTGGCTGACGCTGAAAATAGGAATGCAGACATGAGGGGACCAATTAAACTTGTGCGGTAATGACGTTTTTTTTAAAAAACAAATAAGAACGCAGAATTTTTTTTAATTCCAGCTCTTCACAAAATATACAAAAATTAATCAACTTTAGCCATTAAAAATTTGCATTTAGGTAACAAATTAAGTAATTTAATAAATAATTATTTAAATAATTATTAAAATAAAGTTTTTAATCTTTGTTATTAATCCGCTTTAGTGAAAAATTTTGAATGTTTTTGTTGTGAAATAGTCGATTCAATACTGCAAATATAGCGGTCAGCTAGATTTTATCTGTCTATAGTTTATAATAAAAATTGTTTTGCAGCAAATAAAACTGTGAAGCGTTTGCCTTTAAACATGAAAGTATCTAATGTGCTTGAAAAAAAATTTTTCTTCTTGTAAACAAGGCTAGAAAATTTTTAAAAACTGCTTTAACTGTTTTTGTCACTATTTTTGTTGGCATTTTAAATAAAAATAAATATGCTAAAGGTTAATTATTTTATTTTTTTATTTTTATTTTTTCATAGCTAAGAAAACTTTATTATAAAGTTTTCCCTAAAGAATATATTATTTTTTTACTTTTATTTTGTTTTACAAAAGAAGAATTTGGCATGATAACTGCTGATTTTGTTTAATTGTTAATAAATACAATAGAAAAATACAAAAAAAGTAATCTAAAAAAGGGTTTTAAGAGTTAAAAAAGGTAAAAAAGATGCAAATTGGAAATTTTTACTTTGTTTATAGTTTTGTTTTTAATATAATTTTGTTTGTTTGTTTGTTTTCAAATTAAATTGTTATGGTGTTATATCTTGTGATATTTCTCCTAGACTAAGTATAATATTTAAGTTCAATTCAAATTCAAATATTTTATTCACCAAAACAAGTATTTGAAATTAGTTTAAAAACAATATCAAATTATTAGAATCTTCATATGAAAGTCATTCAATTTATGTTAAATTTAAAAATAAATCTAAAATTAAAGTCCTTCAGGCTGAAATTAAGGGCGTAACCGCTCTCCGCCAGGAAGAAATAAACAATAAACCCGCCAGCGAGAAAAATTTAAAAAAAACTTTTCAGCGGTTATGTAACCAATTATTATTTAGTTGCGTCATGTGTTTCTCTGCACGTGATATTCTCTCAAAGAACGAGTGGTTACTTTACCACTCATCTATTTTCACCCTGATAGAATTTATCTTTAGTATCAATAATTGATACAATATTTATTTTTAAATTAAATAATTACACACAAGAAAGTCTGACAAATAAAGCTATGGGGAGGAAATTGGAACATCATGTTCTTCTTTGTATTGTACATAAAATAATAGTTGATTTATTTACACACTTGTGGGAATAAAAGGAGAAAACACTGAGCATAGTAGGTAAAATTCTCCTAACAGCAAACGTAGGCGTCATTTATTTTTCGCATACTACCGTATATTGAATTTATCGAACGATTTAACAGTGTAAACCATTTCAATCGCTTCCGGCCGTTGGTTCTCGCCCGCTAGTTATACTGTAAGAATGTAAACGCAATTTTGATTTTACCGCGCAAAGAAAAGTTGGAACAGTTCCAAATTTTTTTCCATTTTGTCAAATTATCTTTAGTGTTTCAAGAAATGACCCTACAAAAATGACCTTTTTCGATGATTTTTGCGTGAAAAAATTTAGGTTTTAGACGATTTACTACTCAAAGATAATAGCAATTTTCTACATAACAAGATTAATAGATTAAAATATTTGTTATTAACCAAACCTTAGATTTTGGGCTTAAACCGGTCAAATTAAACAATTTTTTAATCTTTTATTCACTAAAAATAAAGTTCCTGGATTTTAATAGAAAGTTAAAATTTCAACCGTCGCAAATATTGAGTTTTAAACAAAGCATGTTAAAACTTTAATAACCAAATAGTTGAGCTACAGTTCTACTTTCAATAAAAATTAAGGGCAAATAAAAACTTTACCGACGAAACCATTCAACATTTTAAAGAAAAACGGCTATATAATAAAGATCAAAACCCGTATTTTAATAATTATATTTATCAAATTACTAAAATTGGAACCCAAATGCAAATTTTTTAAGGGCTAAAGTTGGATAATTTTGGTATATTTTGTGAAAAAGTGAAATTAAAACAAAATTTTGCGTTCTTATTTGTTTTTTGAAAGGGCATAACCGCACAATTTTAATTGGCCTGCTTATGTCGGCAGACATGTGCACTGCCCCCCCCCCCCCGGGGTTAAAACGGGGGGGGGCAATTTCAAAATGGGGGGGCACGGGGGGCAACTTTTTTTGAAACGGGGGGGGGCAGAAAAACGGGGGGGGGGCAAGCAGGGGGAAAGAAAAAAAGGAGAAAAAGGAGAAAAAAAGAGAAAAAGAGAGGGAAAGGGAAAAAAGGGACAAAAAAAGCGGAAATAAGGTAAAAATAGGTCTAAAATGGCTTAAAATACATTAAAATAGGCTAAAAACTGCAAAAAATTCGCGATGATGGCGTCATCATAGGTCAAAAATGGCGTCATATTTTTAGGATACTTTTTCATTTTTTTGGCGGGGGGGGGGGCAATAAAACGGGGGAGGCAAATCCTCCAATAAAACGGGGGGGGGGGCATTATCAGACAGTGCACAAATCTGTGTCGGCATACTAATTTATAAGGTCAGCCAGTTATAATTTAACCATAATTTTGGCAACTTAAAATTCTGCCATGCAATTAAACAAAGCATTTTAAAACTTCAATAAAAAATTAGTTGAGCTGGAGTTCTGCTTTTAATAAAGAATAATTTTAGGAAACTGATATTCTGCCATGCAATTCGAAAATACCAAAATAAATAATATGGTTCTTCTGCATTTTTAATTGCGCATTTTTAGCCATGAAAAAACCGTGTTTTAATAAATTGCTCACCCCGCCTTTTGAATAATAAAGCAGCCAATTTAGAAAATTATTAAAATTATATTTATTAGTAAAAAAAAACAATAAACTGGCAATAAAGTTTTAAAAGCTGTTATTAGTCATTGGTAGACATATCATGTTTGCTGACATGAATTTCATAAAAATTATTAATGTTTCCGTTTAAACACTGATTACAAAGAATTTTGCGCTAGCAAAAAATCGAGTAATTACAGATTCAGCAATTTTTTGTACAAAAAAGTTAAAAACACATTTTTTTTTTAAATTATATTTCATTGTCAGATGAATCTTTGACACATTTAATCCCGTTGGATTGTTTTAAAACGTTGTAAAAGAAAAAGGCTGTAATTTGATTTGATAATAAACAAAAATTATCGGAAATCTAAGGTTTTTTTAGGGCAAAAAGTCGTTATAAGACAGGCGCAAAATGCTTAAACTGGATTTTAAGTTACAGTTAAAAAATGTCACAAAATAGTGAAAAGTTAGAAATTAGAATATTTACAATAATGAGAAGTAACAGATGAAGAAGTATGGAAATAAGGAAGAGCAAAATTTAATATTAGTTTTTTATGCTTGCTCATCTCTCTATTTTAATTATTGTAATTAAATTTGTAACATTTAGCATTTTCACTGGTTTTTTTTAATGTGTGATGAAATTTTTCCTAAGAAACGACGTCACTGGTGAATTAGAAAATTCGTCCAAGCACATTGATGTACGGGTTCCTTTCCAAAAGCTTTAAAAATTTCCTCTAATGTCACAAATGGTAGAACTTCAAATAACTGGGTGGAGGATATGTTTTTAATCGTTAACTTTAATCGGAGGAGTGCAATCGGATCTTGAACTTTACGTTAGAAAATGTTCCACATAAAAAATATTAAACGGCCACGCTAAGGACCGAGATAGGTCAAAAAATTATGAATTAATTTGAGCTGCTTTTATCATGGTATTTTTGTTTTACATTTTACAAGCATTGTAAAAAATATGAAGTAATTAAATACTTTTTAGCAAATCAAAAATATAGAAATGCAAGCAGGAAATTCCTTTGTTAGGACCTTTTTAGTGTTGGAAAACTCAAGAATTTGAAAAGAAATTAAATTAAAACAGTAAATTGTGATTTTTTGTTTAGGGATTCAACTTTAAAACTTGATATCAGAAGAGCGAAAAAAGTATAGAATCTTGTAAATTAAGGTTTTCTGTAATTAAAAATGCTGGCAGCAAAAATGAACAATGCGAACGCGAAGTATTAATATTTTTTTTTCAAATTATTACATTGTTTTAAACACTGTAACTTAATGTCTTTCTGGTACAGTGTTAAGGTACTTTACAAACTGCTAATACTTTGATATAAACTACAGTGATAAAATTATTTAAGTAAAATGTTTTCCTAAGATTGTATGCAGAACCTTCTAGAACATTCTGGAAAGTGAGGTCATATTACCTAATGCTCATTGGCTAAGAACTTTCTAGAAACTTCTGGAAGCATGCTTTGCTGGTATATAAATGGGGCCTGTTAGCTCCTGATTATTGTTGTGTAGATTTGCCTTTCTTTGTGCTTTGTCATTACTGCTCTGGCTGTACTATACTACTGCTTTGCTTTGTGCTACTTGCTACTGCTGCTGTTTATCTGTTCCTGTTAGCAAATAAACTACTGTTGTGAAATCCTTTTGTGTACATCGCCACTGAAAACACAACATACAGTGTATTTTAGATTGAATAGCACATGAAAACAAACAAACTGAACCCACACCACAACGCAACAAACACAAAACAACTAAAACACGTCAGGATTTTTAGGACCCTCATAATGTTATATAGTATTCGTGATCACGTCATATATATTTTGCTCTGAAAATGGTTGTGTGAGGAGTTAAAAATTGGAGATCTCTACGTTCAATGGAAATAATTTTTTTCTCAACCGCTAATTGTCAAAAAGTGATTCTATAACGTTATAACTCTGTGAAGATTTTTAACACTGGACAATTTCCGCTTAGGGTAACTGATTCAATTTCGGCCACATTTTTTCGGATAAGTTTTTTCTGACTCTTCTAATCTTGCCAAGGTTTGGTCTGAAAATCAAACGACAGCTATTTTTGCTATTCCCCAGTGCCAAATTTAATAATTTCTGTTACACTTAAAAATCAGTGAATGTTTAAACTCTTTTTTATAGTGGCAAGTTAAGGTGCGTGCTATTAACTTTGATGACCTAGAAAAAACTGGCTATAACTATTGCTAATAGAAAAATAGAAAGAAAAAGGGTGGGGTAAAAGGTGAAAGCTTAAAATAACCCAAAAATTTTTTTGCGTTAGGGAAGTATTTTTTGAAAAATAGATAATATGCCAGTATAAACTGAAATATACATGAACAGCATAATAATCTGATTTATAATTTGTAAATTTATTGATAACGTTAATACTTTTTCTTTACTTGTTTCCTGTATTAATGCTAAAATAGTAAAACAACGTAAATAATTTATAATTACTAAAACAAACAGAACAAATAAATTTATAAAACAAACAATAAAAATTCTTAAAGGTTGCAAATTTATCCTTAGATATTGTTTTGATACATATAACTTAATTTTTCTGTTTGCAAACTTTTATAGTTATCAGCAAGACTATATTTATGTCAAAACCCTAACAAATACAAGTTTTAATAACTTGGGGTTTTTGTTGAATTTTTGGGCGTGAAAAAATATTTCAACATAAAATGGCTTCTGTTACAGCCACTCAACTTTAAAGAAAGACTTGTAAAAATTTTATTCCACTCTATAAGGTTTTTTTAATTATTTTAGCCTGAAAACAACAAAAAAAAAACAAAATCCGCCTTAATTTGCCCACCTTTAGAGTTTAAAAAAAACAAAAGCCTAAAACACAAAAAACGCTTACATAAGCCAAAATTATCAACTTAGTTTTTGTTACTAATTTTCTTATTAGATAAACAAGACGCTATAAAAGTTAAAGAGGGGTATAAATCCACTCAACCAACCCTTGCCTTGCTCTGATGTTTTATATCTGAATGCATCCCTCAGCCATGAAAATAACCTGGCTTTTTTAACTGCATTTCAATAACATTTAAGAAATTCCTACCGGTGTATTGATAATTCAAATCTAGTCAATTAGGAGTTCCGTGGTAAGTGGTGAATTGGGTGAGGAAAACCCATTGAAATTGATATTTATTATATTCACTATATGACTGCATCCTTCCGCCAAGGAAATAACCTGACTTTTTTGTGTTTCAGAATTATTCTTGAGAAATTCCTTCCCGTCTATTCATAAATACATCCAACCTAGTAAATTATGGGTTAGGCAACCCCACCCGAACTCACGATGGTACAAATCGTGTTAAACAGGTTCTTTCACCTGAATTTCAAGTTAGCCAAAATTAACGGATTCTTAAATTGCCAAGTTAGTTAAACGCATTGCAAAGTGCTTTCAAGGAAAATATAAAAACATAAAAATTAACAATTTCGAGCCCAAAAAGAAATTTATTTTAAGGTTATATATTGCTTTGTTTTAAATTTCATGCAATTATAGACACAAAGCAAAATACCAGAAAATCACAAAAATGCACTTAATTTTTTTGAAAATGTTGATAATTCTGAAAAACACTAATAAAAAACTTTGCAAAAATACTTTATTAAACATTCATCCAGTTACTTTTGTGCTAGTTCTTTTGTGTTTTAAAACTAAGCCAATTTTCCAACATCCTAAATAGTTGGGCGAAATTCAGGCCTGGCCACAATTAAGTCAGATACCCTAAATGGGAGGGTTTTGACCATCGTGAAAATACACATCAAACAAAACTGAAAATACTACAAATAAGCATAAACGGCATAAAAATAAACATCACAGAGCTCCCAATGCTTGTCAAAATAACAGAAGCAGACATCATTACAGTACAGCAAACAAAAGTCAAAGCATTAAAAACCAAAACGAAAACACTACAAGGCTAAACCCCGCGCAGACAAAACGGACCAGACAAAACTGGAGGAGAATTATTTATGGTACAAAAAACACCAACTTTTTCCAAACTCAGCATAACACATATTCCACAACAAACACAAAACACTACAGAATTACTCATAACATGCACACACATAACACGAAACAATACATAGACATCGCAAACATCCGCATCTCTCCGGAGGACACTCACTCAGCAACAGCAGACACAATACACATCATAAACCAACTCACTTAGCAAGACAACATCATCATCACAGGTGACATAAACGCTCACTTTCCTATGTGGTTTTTGCCCATGGGAGATCGCAAAGAAGCAATAGCAGTCAGAATCACAAACTCAAAACACACACTACTCAACACAAATATAATAACACGCAAACCAACAGCAACAAACCAACAACAAACATCTCCAGACATCACAACAATCTCAGCAAACATTCACTTATGTTAAGCACTACACACACTCAATTAGACCACTTACCAATCTTCACACCATTAAACATGAAGACACCCAAGCAACAACAAACTAAAAGAACTTTCACTGACGACAAAAAAGCGAACTCGCAAGCATTCACCGCATACATAGAAAACAACGTTTACATTACACACTTCCATCCATCACAGAAATACATTAAACAAATAAGCATTCATAAAACTCATCATTCAAGCAAACAGAGCACATATAACCAAATACCATATTAAGCAAACAAACAGGCCACTACCACAAAACACTATACAATTTCCACAACACCGCAACGCACTTAGGCAAGCAGATCCCACACAGCCAAATACATGACACCTAAATAAACAAATACAAAAACAAATAGCAGAAAATAAAGTGGTGGCAACACATCACAAACTGGCTGGCAACACATCATAAAACACTTTACTTACAAAACACAACTCCTAATAACTATCCAACACAATAGCACAACAAAACAATATACGGACAAAAACAGGGCAATCACTTTCAACACAAAAATAATAAATTGCCCAAACAACTTAGCAAAACCATTTAACAAGGAAATTTACACAATCTACCACACACAAAACAACGCACCAAATAAAGCTATTAAAATCCACATCTATCACACTAACAATACAGCAAACAATTATAGAATCATACATCAAACATACAGCAAACATCAACATCAATCATACAGCAAACAATCATCAATTAAAAACAGCAAAATAAGCAACTTAATTAAGCTGGGCAATATAAAAATAGACCACCTCAAAAAAGTCAAAAACCATTACGATACCCCATGAAACTCTACACACAAACACAATATCACGCAGTTCAAAAATCTCCAACTACATTTTCTTACCAAAACCCAACGAAAACATAATCAACAGTGAATCATTTAGGTCCGCTTCACTCATATCTGCACTTGCAAAAACATGCAAAAAATTATACATCCATACCTCACAAGCAACATCCCAAACACAACACATCAACACGGTTTCAAAACAAAACATTCTACATACACAACACTACAAACACTCCACACTCACATAGCATCACCTCAAACCAAAATCACCACACTGCACAATTTTTTAGCTCTGGACATGTTGAAAGCCTTTTACAGTGTCAATCACCACATACT
>JASAMX010021164.1:0-71995 GCA_030248175.1 Microlaimidae sp. YZB2_3 | reverse complement strand
GCAATATTTTTCTGCCGTCATTGCGTTTGCATCACTAATGACCTGCCATCTGATTCATATCTGCCCTAAACAAATTTTGGCATTTGCACCAATTGACCAATCTGCCGCAAAGAATTTTTCTTTACCGCCATCTTTTCCGTTCATGCATACTAAAGGCAAGCCAAAATTGGCTGCTGTTTCTGGAAAAAAATTAGGTGTCAACTTTACCTAATAAAATCAGCATTTTTACTTAAATGATATCATCATCAAGCTTGATATCTGGTTTATATGATTTCATGTTTTATGCATTATAACCAATCATTTTATTTTATAAAAATTAAAATTAAAATATGGAACTAAGCTTTGGAATTCGATTGGTCATGACATTGCTCTTTATTTCTGAAACAAATAAACCTGTCAGGTCTGGTTTGTTTTTTAATAAATCGTTAGTCTGTCATCTTCATTTCGAAAATACCTTTACCTGCCACAGCTATCAAACTTTATAGGTCTGTTTGTGGGTTAATCAATTAAATTTATCGTGAATATTTTAAGTGTTTTTTTACGAAATGTTAAAAGACACCGATTAAAGCTTTAAAATAATGTTTTCATCAGAATCAAAAAAATATGTTTTTTTGTTTATTGATTTAACTTTCAGATATTTGTGCCAAATGATTTTAAAAAAAATTTAAATTATTTTCAAAAAATGAAATTTAAAAAGAAAAACGAAAATATCTTGTTTCGTTTTTATTAAATTGATTTTTAATCGTTTAGAATACAATTAACATAATTTTTGTATCGTCATTCTAATAACATTTTGATACATATCAATGGCAGTCGACTATAAATTTTATTTTAAACCAAGTAGAAAAAATAGACATCATTTTGCTTCATTTTATGGAAACAGATAATGGCCCATGTAAACAGAAGAATTTGCAGCCTAAATTTAGCACTATGTTCTTTTGACTTATTTGTGTTATGTGTGCACCATGTTAACACGAGGTGTTAACACAACTCATTTAAAGCCTTATTCACAGTTGTACAAATCGTCGCTTCCGTAAAAGTGTACCAACCAATACAAAACTCTAGATTAGCACTGTTTTCGTAGATACATGCAAAAAATTCAGTATCACGAAAATTTATTCTATTTGTTGTTTTTCATTTTGTTCATACCTCATGATAAAATGTTTTAGCCATTTTCATTTAATCTGTCGTCGACGATGGATCTGATTAAAAAGAATTTTTTTTGTTTCCTCTAGTTTGAAAAAAAAAGAATTATAGCGTTAGCAGAGTTCTTCTACGTGGTCCCCGTTCTGTTTTAAAAAACAGGTGGCGGTGCTCCTTAGATCCAATTAATAAAAAGTCTAAATATGTGTAGAGACAGCCTATACTCACAATTATTTGTGATAAGCACCTAGCGGGGAGACTTCGACCATTACATGAAATATGCAGTAAACATAGGGAGTCACCATAATGGATAATTATCGTAATCTCCAATTATTCTTTCGAGAAATTAATACAAATTAATGGATTGAAAATTTGTGTGCTTTTTAATTTTATTAATTTGCATATTATAAAAAAACACAAGAAAGCAAATATGACCATAATTTTTTATGGCTAATTTTCTTATGTTTATTGTAATATAATTTTTATGCAATAACCGAGTTCAGCTGTAGGGTGCCTAGCAAAGCTCTAACACAAAAAATGTCTCACTAAACATGGAAATTTTCTACCAAAATTTTGCTAGAAAAATAACTCATCGCAATTATTTGCTAGTTTTACCGTACTCCTATCCAGCCACTGGGAAAATTGAGCCACTCTTATTTGAAGAAATATGTGAATCAACTGAATATAATAAAATCAAACTCCATGACCATTGATTGAACCAGACAATTAGCCTATTATAAAACTTTTGCCATAAAGACAATAATAGCCGGTGAATCTAAATTAAGCATGGCCGGATTTAAGTCAGTTACCCCACATGGATTAAGTAGGTTTTTTGTGAAAAATATGTTATGCTAAAGTTGCATTTTGCCTGAAATTTTAAGATAAACACAGTTACTGCCGCATTAAACTTCCCTTCATTATCAAGCTCCTGCTATATAAGATTTAGGGTTGATGGAGTCTAGAGAATTCGGAGCCGAAATACAGAGGACTTGTAGCCATAGGTGGGGAACTTGAAGTTATAAGTAAAAATTATAAAACATTTACCGCTTAGCGAAGCCTTAAATCTGAATCTCAACCAGTTTTTCTTAAGAGCTATTGCTTTTTTCTCAACTTCTATTGTTGGTTGAGTTTGAAATTTCTGATGGCTTTAGTTCCCTGTTTGTGGCTCTAAAAATCCCGTACCCTATAATAAAAGTTTCGAAAACATATTTTGTATAAAATATATTAATAATAAATATTATTTATGTGAATATAAGCTCGATGACCTAATGGCTAAGGTACTCAGCATTAGAGGTCGAGTTCTATTAGGAGGTTGAGAGTTCGATTATCGGTGATTGAATTTACATATTTTTGTGGCGGGACGTATGGTTTGTTTTAAGTTTTCAAATCAAAATTGTGTGCAATAAAAGAATTTTCGGAGTTTTTTGTAGTTTTTTTTAAATTCGTTAATTAATAATTAATTTGTATTAATAAAACGAGAAAAAACGACAAAGGCTTGAATTTCTGATGTTGATATTTTGCTTTCGGCACGAAGCATAAAAAAAGACTGTAGTGTAAAAAGCTTTTTGCAGTCTAACATGTTATTTCTTTCGCTATAATAAAATAATTTGTTTCTTTGATTAAAACAACCCCAGGAAATAGACAGATAGATAAATAAGCCTCTATTTTTTTCAAAGATGTACCAGTAATAATTTTAGAATAGAAGAAAAAGACAACAATTTATTTATACATTTAATAACAATCAGTAATAAAATACACAATAAATGTAAATACAAATATGTCCTACATGTAAATATTTGTAAAGAAACACATAACATACAGTACGCTGGATATAAAAAAAAATAAAGGAAAGGGTTCACAGAGCCATAACGGCTATTTAACATGTACCTATCAATTTTAATATAAATTTTCAAAACGTGAAAGCTTTTTATTTGTTTCGTAAAACTTTTTTGCGATAAAGCATCCCTACATACTTATTGTAGCTACTTTTAAAGGATATAAGTAAAACTGTGTTGTTATTTTTATTTTTTGAGTATGATCATTTTACCTATGTAATTTCTCCATTTAAAAAATTCGTGAAAATTTTAAATCATTAAGGTAATATCAAAATAGAAAAAAGCTTAAAATCAAAATAATATCTTAAGCTCTTCAATAGATTTAAGACTAAAGGCCCGTTTACACATACGCACAATGCACAATGCACGATGCATAATGCACAATGCACGATGCACACTGCATTATAGTACCTGTTCACACTTACGCACAATGCATAATGCATCAAAACGATTTTTTAGTCAAAACTATTGTTAAATACGGTTTAAAACGATTATTTCACGTATTAAAAAACGAAACCTAACAAGAATAGTGTTGCTGTACATCCAAGGTGACAAAAAAAACTCAAATTACGCGATGTTGAGATAAACAATCCGAAATATTAGACAGGGATTCTGAAAAAAAAGCCAAAATATAGAGTCAAAACCCCTTTTTTTAACTTTTGCATGGAATTAAATTTTATATTCTGTTAAAAACAAAAATATGTTTAAATTTTATGTATATAATATAATGAGCGCGTACAACGCATACGTCAGGCCAATATTAATATAGTGTACTAGTACTCCGGTTTGGTCTGCATATTTGCAAAAGATATAGATGCTTGGGAGAGAATTTAATGAAGTTTTACAAAACACTGATTTCTAAGTGTGGTGTTAGCTGTAGTTATAATTGTATTGAACGTTTGGACTATTTAAATATTAAATCTTTTGAAGAGCGCAAGATTTATTTTGATCTTAAGCTTTTTTCTATTTTAAACTACCTTAATGATTTAAAATTTTCACAATTTTCTAAATGGAGAAATTACATAGGTAAAATGATCATACTCAAAAAATAAAAATAACAACACAGTTTTACTTATATCCTTTAAAAGTAGCTACAATGTATAGATGTAGGAATGCTTTATCGCAAAAAAGTTTTACGAAACAAATAAAAAGCTTTAGTTTTGAAAATTTTATTAAATTTAATAGGTACATGTTAAATAGCCGTTATGGCTCTGTGAACCCTTTTCTTTATTTTTTTTTATATCCAGCGTACTGTATGTTTCTTGTTTTTTTCTTTTTACAAATATTTACATGTAGGACATATTTGTATTTACATTTATTGTGTATTTTATTACTGATTGTTATTAAATGTATAAATAAATTGTTGTCTTTTTTTTCTATTCTAAAATTATTACTGGTACATCTTTGAAAAAAATAGAGGCTTATTTATCTATCTGTCTATTTCCTGGGGTTGTTTTAATCAAAGAAACAAATTATTTTATTATAGCGAAAGAAATAACACGTTTGACTGCAAAAAGCTTTTTACACTACAGTCTTTTTTTATGCTTCGTGCCGAAAGCAAAATATCAACATCAGAAATTCAAGCCTTTGTCGTTTTTCTCGTTTTATTAATACAAATTAATTATTAATTAACGAATTTTAAAAAAACTACAAAAAATTCCGAAAATTCTTTTATTGCACACAATTTTGATTTAAAAACTTAAACAAACCATACGTCCCGCCACAAAAATATGTAAACTAAATCACCGATAATCGAACTCTCGACCTCCTGATCGAACTCTCGACCTCTAATGCTGAGTACCTTAGCCATTAGGTCATCGAGCTTCTGTCGCGTAAATAATATTTATTATTAATATATTTTATACAAAATATGTTTTCGAAACTTTTATTATATAGGGTACGGGATTTTTAGAGCCACAAACAGGGAACTTAAAGCCATCGGAAATTTTGGGAAACTTGGAGCCACCAACAATAGGAAGTTGAGAAAAAAGCAATAGCTCTTAAGAAAAACTGGTTGAGATTAGATTTAAGGCTTCGCTAAGGCTTAGGTAAATGTCTTTATGATTTTTACTTATAACTTCAAGTTCCCCACCTATGGCTACAAGTCCTCTATTTTCGGCTCCGAATTCTCTAGACTCCATCAACCCTAAATCTTATATAGCAGGAGCTTGATAATGAAGGGAAGTTTAATGCGGCAGTAACTGTGTTTATCTTAAAATTTCAGGCAAAATGCAACTTTAGCATAACATATTTTTCACAAAAAACCTACTTAATCCATGTGGGGTAACTGACTTAAATCCGGCCATGCTTAATTTCGGTCACCGGCTGTTATTTTTGTCATGCAAAAAGTTATGTAATCAGCTGAGTATAGTTAGATAGATCGTCATGAACTGATCTTATTATATTTAGTTGATTCACATATTTTGACGAATAGGAATCACAATTTTCAGTGGCTGAATAGCTGTGCGGTAAAACTAGCAAATAATTGCGATGAGTTATTTTTCTAGCAAAATTTTGGTCAAAAATTCCATGTTTAGTGAGACATTTTCTTCTGTTATAGTTTTGTTATAGGCACCTTTCACTGGAACTCGGTTTATACATGAAGTATGCAATAAACATAGGGAGTCACCATAATTGATAATTACCGTATCTCCTACTTATCTTTCGTAGTATGCAGATCAACCCTCGAAAGCGCGCGAATTTTCGATCGGTTGATCTGCATACTACGAAAGATAATTAGGAGATACGATAATTATCCATTATGGTGACTCCCTATGTTTACTGCATATTTCATGTATAAATCGAGTTCCAGTGCAAGGTGCTTATAAAGAATATTTATTAAGAGTGTAGGCTGTCTCTACACATATTAATTTTTTATCTATAATCAAAGTATAAAAACCACAGGTGTTTTTTTTTAAACAGAACGTTTAGCGCGTAGAAGAACACATTTAACGCTATAATTCTTTTTTTTCAAACTAGAGGAAACAAAAAAAATTCTTTTTCCGGTGGCAAATACTCCATCGTCGACGACAAATTAAATGAAAATGGCTAAAACATTTTATCATGAGGTATGACAAAATGCGACACAACAAATACAAATTGATCGTGACTCTGAATTTTTTGCATGTATCTACGAAAACAGTGCTAATCTAGAGTTTTGTCTGACTCGTACACCTTACGGAAGCGACGATTTGTACAACTGTGAATGGTTTTAAATGAGTTGTGTTAACACCTCGTGTTAACATGGTGCACACATAACACAAATAAGTCAAAAGAACATAGTGCTAAATTTAGGCTGCAAATTCTTCTGTTTACATCAGCCATTGTTTGTTTTCGTAAAATGAAGCAAAATGATGTCTATTTTTTCTACTTGGTTTAAAATAAAATTTATAGTCGACTGCCATTGATATGTATCAAAATGTTATTAGAATGACGATACAAAAATTATGTTAATTGTATTCTAAACAATTTGAAAATCAATTTAATAAAAACGAAACAAGATATTTTCCTTTTTTCTTTAAATTTCATTTTTCGAAATAGTTTAAATTTTTTTTAAAATCATTTGGCACAAATATCTGAAAGTTCAAATAAATAAACAAAAAAACACTATTTTTTGATTTTGATGAAAACATTATTTTAAAGCTTTAATCGGTGTCTTTTAACATTTCGTAAAAAAACACTTAAAATATTCACGATAAAATTCATGATTAACCCACAAACAGACCTATAAAGTTTGATAGCTGTGGCAGGTAAAGGTATTTTCGAAATGAAGATGACAGACTAACGATTTATTAAAAAACAAACCAGACCTGACAGGTTTATTTGTTCAGAAATAAAGAGCAATGTAGTGACCAATCAATTCAAAGCTTAGTTCCATATTTTAATTTTAATTTTTATAAAATGAAATGATTGGTTAATTGATAGAAAATTGAAATCATATCAACCAATAAAGCTGGTTGGTTGATATCATTTAAGTAAAAATGCTATAATTTATAAGATTAAAACATGGCGCCTTAATTTTTTTCCAGAACAGCCAGCCAATTTTGGCTTGCCTTTAGTATCATGAACGGAAAAGATGGCAGTAAAAATCTCTTGCCGGCAGATTAATCCGATAAATTGCCGAATCGCCAAAATTTGTTTAGGGCAGATATGAACTATGCAAATCACAGCTAACTTAGTGATAGGACACAGATGAAGGCAGCAAAAAATATTGCAAAGCCAGTACATTTTAAAGAATGATTCATTACTTCGTCCAAAGGCAATAGTTTAACGGGAGTTTTTAACTGCTTTACAAATGTTTTGCATTTGGAATTTTGCCTTCTGCCTTTGACGTATGCTTTGCCAAAAGAATGGGCTGGACGCGCAGACTTGCACTAATAAGCATGCTCATATTTTTCTCGATTTTTCAATAATCGCGATCACAAAACGAACACTTTTGATTTTGTTTATTTAAGACGCGTGTGCTGTTATTGTGTGAGATGCAAATTATAAAAGATAATAGTGGCGATTTCGTTACTATCAAAATATTAGTATATACGAATTGGATTTTCATTATATTAAAAAAAAAACGATTTTTTGTATATAAAGCCTGGTAAATGAATATTTTATGTACTAGTGATATAGTAACAGTTTTTGTAAGGGGGGTATCTTTTTTTTAAACCCATAAGGTTTCACTAACAGGATGCCTATCTATTGCATTTTAATTTATGCCTCAGGCATTCTTGCACTATGTGAAATTATATAAATAAATAAATATATTTTTGGTTTTACGGAAGCGCCACAGGATAACAAATTTCGTGGTGCTGCGGCAACCATGTTCAAAAAACTTAGTTAAATTTTCTAAATAAAAAAGTTTTTCTTTTTTTGCTTTTCATGCATTTTTTTAAGGCTGGTTCATATTATGTAAAAACGTCCTTTGAACAAAGTCCAAAGGACGTTCTTACATACGTTTATACGCTGTGTTTGTCCTTTGGACTTTGTCCAAAGGACGTTTTAACATTAGTATGAACCAGCCTTTAATCTTTCAGGAGCTTTTTGTTTTTTTGGAAATTATAGATGCTACAATTTTGGCATTATTAACGTTAATTTTTTTCCTTGCGAGAAACTTCAAAATAAAGCTTACTTGATTTTGCTGGTTTCAAAGAAAATTTTTCCAGTTTTTATTCCATTTGTTTAGTCATTATTGTCGTGAAATCACCCATACTCCATGATTGGCTCACAACTTTTTCTTCAACTTATTTATTAAAAATGTCGATTTTTACTATGCGGATACACTAGAAATCTAAAAAAACGCCGTTTAAAATAGGTTAAATATCAAAAATAAACAGTAAAAAATGATTTCACTATAGCTATAGAATATTTAAAGGGTTTGAAAAAAATAGACTATACAAGATAAGGGATTTCTTTTTAATCAACGTTGTTTTTTAAATCACAAAATATTAAATTTTATTTAATAAAAATGGGTAAAAATAGTGATTTCGGAATTTTTCAACAGTATGTTAAAAAAATGTATAATACTATATAATAATATATAAATAGAAAAAAATAAAACTCTTTATCAGAAGTACCTAAAGCTATTTGCAGTAACTTTTTGAGCATTGTCAAAAATTGGGCTAAAAAATGATCAAAAATAAACTATTTTAAACAAATGGCTTTAAACAAATTACTCCAATCTTTTTAATACAAAACATAAATCTTTCAAATTTGATATTTGGGTTTTTAAGGAACAAAAAACCAGTATTTCCAAGTTTCAGCCCGATCAGTCTACTTTTTTTAATACAAGTAATAGTAAATTGATTTGTGAAAGAAAATTTAAAAAATACTCAACCAGTCGATCAGTGTTTTTGTTTGATATCACTTGTATTCGAGACAACTGCGCTTTTTTCTATAAAAGCAATAATTTTGATTTTAGTTTTTTTTTTTAAATTTTGAAAATAAATCTCTAAACAGATCTTAATCATGTTTCTTTTGTTTTTCTTCTTCTAAAATTTATATTAAAGCTAAAATTTTTCAGGCTGAAATTAAGGGCGTACTGCTTACCGTCAAGAAGAAATAAAGAATAAACGCGCAGACCAAAAACATTAAAAAAATAATTTGTCAATCATAATGTGACCACTAATTATTAAATTGCATTAGTAGTATGTAACTAGATCACCTCAACAATTTCACCCTGATAGCATTCATCTGTAGTAGATTTCAAATTAATTACTACAAACTTAACTAAAAATTTAACCAACTTTTCGAAAGGTTTTTACACTCCATATAATATTTAAGTCAATTTATATAATATGAAATTGTTCTAAATAAAAATAGACTCATTTTAAAAATCTTAGATACTTTATTAATGAGTCTAAATTAATTAAGGTTACATTTAGCTTTTGGCTGGGGATTTTCCCCACACAATTCGGTGGATCTTAAAGGTTTTAACCCATGAAAATCTGGTAGTGAACCATGCCGTGCAACTTTAGTTTTTCCAAGGCCCGCCAGCTAAAACGTTTCTTAAACACTCTTTTGGTTAATGTTTCAATGATGGTTCATATACCCTGATCTAAAAGTCAAGTCAGCCCAAAAGCATTTTCAAAAAGCGCATAGGTTTGACACAAAGATCTAATTCTTACAAGGTCACGGAAATGACTGGATTGTCGGGGTGGCTGAGTTTAGATCGACATAAAAAATGAGATTTTGTACAATTTCATATTTTTGAGAATAATATAATAATATTACAAACAAGGAACAAAAATTAATAGCAATCAAGGTACCTAAGTATAATACTTAACGTTTGAGATTAACGTACTACCGATTAAATGTATTTATAAAAAAATAATTTAGCAAGTAAAATTAATAAGCAGAATGAAAAAAAACTGTCGCAAGCTAATCAAATAAAAAATATGGTAAATAAATCCGGTAACATGTTTGATAAAAATTATCTTATTATTAAGCGCAACAGTTAATCTTGAGATTTAATAATAAATTAATCAACCGTTTCCTAATTGTAGGTAACTTTACTCGTTAATAAAATTCAAATTATTTAACGAATAATTTTCATCAGATTTAATTTGGTTTTTATTCGCTTCTATTCTTTTTTAGTTAGTACGTGGCGACACGCCATTCAGTTTTTTGTAATATTAAAAAAATTAGAAAATTAAAAAACTTAAATTATTGTTTATTTAGAATTTATTTTCTCTTGCATCAAAATAAACATTGCAGTAAACAATAAATCGAGGCTTGATTCTGCGTCACGTTAAAAAAACATTATCAGGTGTAAAAAAACAGCAAATAACTGTTATAGATGGAGGAAAATTTTCAAACCAGTTGATATTTATTCCGCGCTCTCAAAAAAATCCAATGTATTAACAGCACATGTTGAATATAAATTCGCTGGAAGTACGTGCATGCGGAGTGTAAAAATTTTAAACTTTGTCTTTTAAAACCTTAAAAGTTGTTGAAGACTATATCTATCTAATTTCTGCGCGCACTATGAAACCGTTTTTTAAACGCGCAAAAACAAAGATTGGTTAAGGTGATTCGATTGAAGCAATGCAAATAAATTCTGACATAATTGCTCAGTTTTAAATTAACATGAAACATTTATCTCCTAGTACTTTTTTAGCGAAAAAATTAACAAGAGCGTTCATGTATTTTTAACGTACATTTTGTTGCAACATTAATCTTTCACAGCAGTCCAATTACGAATTAGAGCGAAAATTTGGTCAAACGTTTACTAATAAAATTTGGTGTGTTTTGGCAGATGAGTTTTTTCCAAAATACTTGCCCCTACAGTTAGTCAAAAGAACCACAAAATTGTGGCTTCTGTGCTTCTGTTTCTAGTGATAGGCAGTTCCGGTTACGAGTTCCGTTTTTTTTCAGCCAAAAATAGGGGTTCTGGTTCCGGTTCTGGGTTCCGGATGTTGCAAAACGTAATGTTCTGGTTCCTGTTCCGCGTTACTGTTGTTAATTCCAGATTGATTTCGGATTCCTAAAATTTTCTTTTTAGTTGCGGTGGCTAATCCTGAACTTTTTGAATTTTATATGAAGAAAGTGTTTTTTAAAAATGTTTTATTTTTTAGAATTAGAAGAACTAACTATATGCCGATATAATATAAAGTTTTGTTTGATTTTTTTTTTAATTTCTATTAGTGATGGTATACAGTAACGTGGAATTCTTTCCGATTTCGTGTTTTTATTTCACATCAGTGACTCATTCCTCGATTGCGACACCAGAATCGGTTGTGCAAAATCACAAAAATAACAGTTGTCCATGTATTAAATTTTTGAATATTAATCTACTTATGGACAAATACGTTAAAGGGTTACTGGTATTTGGTACTGATGTTACTATTACTTATAGTTGATAAAAATCGCAAGAATTGATTAATTGATAAACTGAGTGAAAAAAGCTGGTTAGTCATTCCTTCGATGGGAGTACGTATTAATCTAAACTGGATATGTTTATGATGTTTGTTGGCAGCCTGCCCACAAACCATGTGCAATCACGCGATTTGTACTAGACGGGAAGCATTTTTTCCCCAGACAGAAATACGTCTGAGTATTAAAAACACGAATATTGTCTTGCAAATTTTAACCGTAAATTGCAATTGCCGGTGTACATACTATCCCTTCGCTTTTTTAAAGTTTATAGGACTGCTCGCTGCTTTGGCATGGTTTCTTACTACTAAAAAGAAATAGAACGCTTTGCTTTCATTGATTTTTTTAATAAAAAGAAAATTTCAGATCATCTATTATTTTTTGTTTATTTTGTTAGTTTGTCATTCTTTTTATTTCTGTCTTTCATACAAATTTGCAAATATGAACTGATATTCAGAAAAATTACGATAAAGTTTATGTGCTGCAGTTTCTATGTGATAGTCACCAAATGATATTTTTAATCAAACAATAAAAATATTAAATCGATAATTTTTGCAATAAATAAGTTCAACACCTAAAAAAAGTCATCGTGATATCCTGGTAACTTTTGAACAATTTCTGAATTAGGTTACGCATGTCAGAAATATTTTTAGTGATGCGCGGAACTAGAGGAACCCCCGTAACACCGGAACCGGAACTTTTCTGAAACTGAGATTTTCCAAAAATGCAGACAAGAACCCGTAACCAGAATTCCAAATTGATTAAAACCGGAATCGGAACCGGAACCTACCAAAAAAAATCCGGAACACAGAAAATCAAAACCAAAAAATCGATGCAACACTATGAATTTTCTTGAAGCGTTTAAAATATTAAATTAGCAGAGCTTTTAAACTAACTTGTTTTATTGCAAGATAAACTAAAACCGTACACCTATATAGTTTTTCCAATGAGTAAAGTCAAAAAAAAATAGGGTAAATGTTTACAATTTTTAGGCAGAAAGAACCTGTATAACAACTCAAACTATTTTTTAAACTTATTTGTAAATTTTAAAATAAAATTTACAACCATTTTTTTATTTGTACTATTTTTATTTGAACTAAAATTTAATATTGAAATAACGATTTGATAATTAATTTATTGTTCTTTGATTATGAAAAAAAGACTATGCTTTGCAGATTAGCTAACCCGTGACAATATTAAAACTTTTATATAAACATATCTCGACAACAAAATATATTAGACACTATGAATTTAGTTTATCAAGTCAACTTTTAACATTCCATTAAAAAAAACTGGTGGATTAGCCAAAAAAAACTCTAAAATAGAGCACGAAAAGGATCGATTTCACCTCATAGGCGTATGTTTAGGCCAAAAAAATGTGGACTAGTCTGAGATGGAAATGTGCGGACAATAGAAAACTAGCATTTGATTTGTGCAATTGCTTACTGAATAAAAAATTTAGACCATATGATAGTAATTTTTACGGAAAACTAATTATAAAATACAGTTCTTTTATAGTCCGATACAATAGGAATTAAAACAAATACATTCATAGTAATTTTTGATAATCATGAAATCGTCATTTTTTAAATTATGTTATATTATTATTATTTAAAAAACAACTATAAATAAAAAAGTAGGGATTTCGCAATTGTCAAAAATTGCTGTGAGTATAATTGTTTCAGTTGCTATTGCATTGGACTGCAGAATAATCAAATTTAAAAAAACTACTCAAAAAACGCATTTATTTTTTTAAAATTATTTATACAAATAAAAATAAAACAAAATATGTAAAATTTTGAGATATTGTAAATTTTGAAAGAACTATTTCTAAATGCGAATGTATAAACAATTCAGACAAAATAAACTTCGTTTATGAATTTACGACAAACGGAATGATATAAATTAAGCCAATATATTTGAGATCAGCCATTTTTTGCTATATGTAATATTGCTACCGCCGTCTTTGTAATTTGTCATTACTTTATCATTTATCATTGATTCTTTATTCTATTGATGCTTTAAAATAAAAAATAAAAGCACAGTTCAAAAATAGTAAACAATTTTTTACATTGCGTTCCATGGTTACCTCGTTTAATTTAAAATATTTTGATTAGTTTGTTAAATTATTAATTATTTTGACTCTAATAATTTCTTTTATCCTCAAAAGAGCTGCAGTTTTTTTACTAACAGTAATAAATAAATGAAGTAAATAATAAATAAATGAAGTAATTGAGGTAAATATCTTAACAATAATCATTTTATAAATTCCAAGGAAAAGTTTACCAAACGTTAATAAGGGTTAAACAAAACCAATTTTTTTTAATTATACAATAAAACTAAAGTTTGTTCAAAAATTATTTCGACAGAAAAAAATTTTAGGTGGGCAAATTTTGCTTAGGGTACGGTAATTTAAAAAACATAGAATTTAATGTTAGCTATATAGCTATTAAAGTATGTCTTGACCCCTGACTGACGAAAAGTAAATTAGGTGCGTTTTCTAAAATTAGGTGCCCGCTTTTGAAACGCGCTCCTGAAAATATAAAAAATTCGTAAAAAAAATTTATTCAGGCTATTTTAAAAACCAATCTATCATTTTATTTGTATTTAAACGAACAACACAATGATGTTATTAAAATTTCATATTATATTGACAATTGTTTGTTTCTTGTAATTGGGATCGCAAAATACCAATAAATTTTCAAATTCTGATAAAATCACTGTGTTGTTCGTTTAAATACAGATAAAATGATAGGTTGGTTTTTAAAATCACCTTAATACTTCACAATTTATGACTGCTTTTGCGAGCAAAAGATTAATTGCAACATGGTTTAAAAGTATTTGTTAATTTTTTATAAAAATTTTTTACGGATTAATTTTCAGGAGTACGTTTAAAAAGCGCCCATCTAACTTTAGAAACGCACCTAAGTTTTTTTTCGAGACTCAGAACATACTTTAACATAGTAATTTATTGATTTTTGTATTTTAAAAAAGCGGAACTTAGTTAAGGGGGATGCGTCTATAATAGTTGTTACATAATTACCAACAACTTTTTTATTTTTTCTGGTTTGCGCGTTTATTCTTCATTTTGGTGACAGAGAGCAAGAGCGGTCACGCACTGAAATTCGGCCTGAAGGTTCGTATTATTCAACACTGCAGATTTTGAAAAGCAAGGGAAAAATTTCAAAAGCATAGGACTTTTAGCAGAAAAATAATTATTCCTTTGGTAAAAAAGCACTGGTTAATAACACTGAGTTTCAGTGTCATTATTTGGAACTTTGTAATTAAATAAAATAAACAACTCATCCTAAATTTATTGATTTTTATCAAAAAATCGTTTTAATCTTCGCTTATTTTTCAAAATGATTTTTCTAAACAACCGTTGGGCAAAATAGCCTAAAGTTCTAACACATCTATGTTTTGATCTTCATTAAGTGACGTGACGTATTTAGTTTTTAATTTTCGCCTCAAACAAATAGCAAAGTAATTATTGACCGACGTGCTTATTTAAAAAAGAGCGGAAACAAAATTTCTTGCCGACAAAAACCAATGGACCACAATAAATTATATTGTTACATCATTGCAATTGAAATTCACTCTAAAAATTAAACACAACAAATAAAAAACAAAAAAAATTTTAGCTAATACAATTAAAAACATCTATTTATGATATAGTGTGCTGTACACAAAAACAATTAGGTATAATTCAGTACATAATATAAAACTCATGTTCACAATTTTGATAGTTACATGGTTGAAACGTTTTATTATTTTAGCAAAAACTGTAAACATGTTTTAGAAAATATACAAGTGCTAGGTCCAATGCCTTTCAAACCCACACTCATATCATTGAAAAACACAAAACATCAAAAACCGGACAAATGCAAACTATCATAAAATTAAACAAAGGCAAATCAGCGTAGCTGGTTCAGTTGTTTATTGAATAAAAAATGAGGACGATAAACCAATTAAATTAAACAATTTAGCACACTTATATTAACCAATCAGAGTTATAAAAGTTGTTTTTCGAAATTTTCCTAAAACTTGTTATCAAACAACATTGAATTTGGTTTGGCTTGGTTTGGTTTCTCGTGCACCCAATTGTCGACATTAGGACTCAAAATTCCTTGGACCAAAATAGTTTTCACTGCATTACGAGAATTTTTTAATTCCATCGGTTGTGTCTTAGATAAGCAATATTTTTGAAATTTCATCTGATAGCCAAGTTTTACACTATTAATGTTCCTCGGACCTCCGAACTCGAGAATTCCGAAGTGGAGCATAGAGCACACATAAACTTTCGCCCTATTTTCTAACTAATTTTCCGAATAATTTTTGATAAAAGTAATGTCATATATTATAATTTGCTTTTTAAAAAAATGTTCTAAAAATTGAGCAGAAAGGGGAAATTTCCACTGGGCGTTTAGACAAAAAAATGTGGACTAGTCAGAAGCGGACGTATTTAGATAGACTACAGTAAATTTGGATCTGGCATGTGCATTTGTTCACTAAGCAAAATGTGTAGACCTTGTGATAGTGATCCGCAACTACATCTACTTATTCTGTAAACCAATTACCAAACAAAAAATGTAATATAATATATTAATTTTTTCAACTTTTTTGTAAATTACCAAATTTTCAGTACCTATTAAAATTTATCAAAAAAAAGTTGTAACATTAAAGCTAATATAACTTAAAACTATTTCAAGCTTTGAATTATATACAATGTATCAGAGACAAAACTTCGGAGACGCGTAAATGCCTCCACTGGAAAAGGCCGCAAAAGCTCCGAAGCTTAATTCGAAGTTAGGAACATCAGCAGCTGATATGACTTCGTGTAAGTCCACCAACCAACCACCAACCGCGTTAAATATCGGATAAACAAATAAATAATTAAGGATCTGCTAAATAATATTAAAAAAGTTAAAAAGTAACATTCAATGCACTAGTCTTCACAACTGGTAGGTTCCAGCACTAGCGAAAATTCTACACTTGTTTCAAAATTAAAAACTGTTTTAAACTTTTAAAACCTTCTTTGGTAAAAATTCAAGCAAAAAAAACGAATTTTTTAATTGATACTCATAATTTTTATTAGTGTATGTACTCGTCGAATGACACGGGCTAAAATCAAAAATTCCATCGATTAAGTCAAATATGAATTTCAAAAAATTATACGGTTTTATCAAATAAATTATAATTATTAATTGGGTTGCTCTAAATTTTATTCGAAACGTAAGTTTGTTTATAAAAAAAGCTGGTTTTTTTGAGCTTTTAATACAGATCCTTTTACTTTTCTAAATAATCACTGCTTATATAATAAGATGAATATATAAAAAAACGGCGCTGTTGTCAAAACCCTTCGGAAAAAATAATGAAAAGTGAATCAAGAAAAAATACAAAAGACAAAAGAATATTATAGCCGACACACTAATCATCGCCTTCGAATTCATTTTTATAAGAAATCTAGAAGTAATTATCCTGCATTGACGCGGCAGAGCAATAAGAGGCAGCGCGTTTTGTTCTGTTCGTGTACGAGATACACATAAGAAGACATAAGCATTATGTGCCAGTCGTCAAGCAGGGCGCATTGATATACATTAGCCGTTCGGCTAAGTGAAGGATAGTATAGGATTATCAATGTATGAGTAATAAGCCGCATTATTAACTTAACAATCAACTAATACAAACTTTAGACAAATTTGCGTATAATTAATAACAATTTTTTGATTTTAAAACTCCTACAAAAATAATAATAATAAAACAAGATAATTAAAACTAAAAAAGCTATTTTTTAAATAAAAGTATGGAAAATAGAATTTAAACAATAAAAATTCATTATCCCGCTCATGTTTAATAGTCAGCCCAGATACACAAGCCAACATTTTTGACAAAAAATCATTTGTTTTCATAATTTTCATAATTGAACTTTTTAATACAAATTAAAAAATTGATGATCTCTTGTTTTATATGTCGCATTTGGCTGGATTTTCTAAATAAAAATTAATTTCAACAAAAAGATCACTTAAAATACATTCAAAATTATAGTATTAAAGCAAGAAAAAAAAATATTTAGGCGCAAGTAAAAACTTGGTAAAGCTGCAGTCCTCTAAATAATTGGGTTTGTTATTATTCATTTTTCATTGGTAAACTTGTTTTTAAATAAATTTCTGTACTTTTAGCTTTTAAAAAATATTTTAGATTTTTTTGACCCGTTTTAAATTCACCAAAATATGGCCATTCAGAAATTAAAAAACACCGAAGCTCAATTTTGGTGTACTGGAAAACAAAGTTACTACACACAAATTTTTATTATATAATTTGCATGAAACCCAATTCCACCATTTTTTGAATTTTTAAACAAAAAATAACGTACATTTTTGGGGAACAATTTGCTACACCTAGATATATCAAACTCCCGTAGAAAACAGCAAATAGGGGTTTTTATAAATCACCAAGCCAAAGTTAGTAAAAATAACAACGGTTAGGTTTTCAACCACATTTAGTTGATGCAAATCAAGTAGTGGTGTATTTCAAAACCCACCACAACAAAGTGGATAAAAAATAACAAGGGTTGATTATTAACCACAATGAAGCGACGCAAAACAAGGGGTGATGTGCTTCAAAATTCACCACATCTAAATTGGTAAAAAAATAATCTAGGTTATGTTTTTAACCCTAATTATATTTCGCAAAAAGGCAGGTAGTGTGTATCAAAAATCACCACACCAAAGTTGTTAAAAAAATACATGAATGTTTCGAGTTCTCAACCAGAATAAAATGACGCAGAACAAGAGGTGGCGTGTTTCAAAATTTACCACAGCAAAGTTGGTAAAAATAACGTAGGTCCGGTTCTCAATCACATAGGCTAAACCATTAAACCTTTATTTGGGTCGTGTAAACTTAAGAAATAAACGACACTTCCAAAGTATATGACTGTAGTTTTAAATGTGAGCTTTGTGGATTATATTACATATCATTTAAATAATAACTTTTTAAAAAATGTTATACTTCGTAAATAAAAAAAAGGACAAAACATATAGTTGTCGTTGTAGACCAAATAAAAAATTAGTATCGTGTAAAATCGTTCATAAAAAAAACTTTTTAAAATAATCATGATTTCTCACTAATTGCGGCAATATAAATTGTGTTCATTACCATATTGTCTTGGATTTTTAATCAGAGATCATCTGCACAATCCAAAATATGATTTTTTTTAGTGCATCCAACTAAAATTTGTGTAAACAAATATTTTCGCTCAGTTACTTTACAAACTACCATACCAATGCTCTGCTAAATTTGATTTCTGCACCAAGTTATGGGCTTCATTCCCAACCTGCATCTACACCTACTTAAAGTAGTTTACTTAACCTGTTTTACACCTTTTATGTTTTATACCATACGTATGCATTTAGGTTGACTACATATTGTATAATTTGTTCTTTGTTTCTCATTCTTCTTTTCTTTATTAATTAATTTTTATGTATTTTGATATTAGTTTTAAAATATTTTATTTAATATTTTTTAAAGTATTTTAATAGTAAAAATTATAATTTACATTATTTAATTTTCTAAAAATATGCATTTATTAATATATTTTTTAAAATAACATCACATAAAGCTTCCTATTTTTACACCTATTTATCTTGGATTTTATTGACGGTTTTAAAAAATGCCGACGGTTTGATAGTAAAATTGCTACAAAAACAATAATACCTGGGGCAAACTGTCGGCACTAAGAATATTAATAAAATATATCATTCTACGCAAAATCAAACGTAAATTTTGGATAATTATTTGCAAAATAGCATAAAATCTTATATTAAAAACCGTCGCCCACTTACGTTAAAGTTTTTACCCACTACGTTAAAGATCGCATCCACTGCAACATGCCGAGAGAGACAAAGGATGATCAAATTGCCAGACTGGAGGCAGAGAATGCGGACCTCCGGAAAAGGCTGACAGATTTAGAGAAGAGATTCGCCGGGATGGAGGAAGAGCGAGCTCCTGGTGTCAATACTGACTTAGTGGCATCTATCTGTGAAAAAGTGTTGAATCGTCTACTGCCGATGATTGACAGTTATTTTAAGCGCATGGAGGTGCAAAGAGAACATGAGTCAATGCTGGTCGTATCTGGCCTACCGGAGAGCGATTCCTACGAAGGGGAAAAAGAGAATGTGACCGAGTTATTAAAGACTCTTGACAGTGCCGATTTGGGCGAGGTCACTCCTGTTGAGTTTTTTCGTATCGGAAGAGCTGGTGACCGGCCCAGGCCCTAAAAGTTAGGGTCGTCAACAAATATATCAGAAATAGTGCTGTACGTTCAGGAGGACGACTAAGAGGGGTCAATAAATTTGATAAAGTTTATGTAAGGCCGTCACTGAATGAGGAACAGCGAGTCTGTCAAAAGGAGTTGCTTGGCAAACTTCGGGAGCTTAGAGAACAGAACAAGAAGGTTTCACTTCGGTATTCTGCTGATGGTGATCCCTTTTTGTTCGACATCACTCTCAAGGCTGCCCCAAATGTTTCAAAATAGGATACTGTGCGACTTAATTATCATTGTTGTAGTAAACTAAAACTTATACCTAGTATAAAAATTTTGTGTATGAATGCAAGAAGCCTTGCTAACTCCTTAGATGAGCTAGATGTTCTGATTTCAGGTGACGACTGTGCCTATGGTGATATCGATATCTGCTTTATTTGTGAAACATGGCTCACTGAAACAACGACTGACCAAATGATTTTAAAAAACAGAAAATTTAATGTTTATCGAAGGGATCGACAGCATCGGCGGGGAGGTGGAGTAGTTCTATTGATTAAAAATATTTTTAGAGTAGTTGAAGTTGAAATGGTGGAAAAGTACAATGCAATAGAACTAGTAGCGGTTGACATTTTTCTACAAAAATCATCTAAACTGAGATTCATTGGTATTTATAGAGAACCTAGTACTAGCAAAGAAAAAGACAATCTAATATTTGAGCTAATCAGGAACTTAACAGAAAACTTTGCAGGAACCATTGTTTTTACTGGAGATTTCAATCTGCCAGGGGTAGATTGGTCTTCAAATAAAATAACTTCAAACACGCAAAATGAAAATAATTGGTTTGAGTTTCTTATTGAGCTAGGTATGTATCAGCTTGTTTCACAACCAACTCGTGGGAATAATTATCTGGATCTTTTGTTTACAAACGATAGAGAAATTTTCAATAATGTCACTGTTGCGCCCAGTTTTTCACAATCAGACCATGACACTATTTTATCTGAAATTAATCTTAAATTATTTGACAGGCCTTTAAAATAAGATTCAAAACTACATACCTGATTTTTTAAAAGCAGATTATGATATGCTAAGTTTATACTTATCTACAATCAACTGGAAAATATTATTTGAGGAATGTGACACAGTAGAAAATGCTTGGCAGAGATTCAAGGATATTTTGTTGTTAGGAATCAATAGACATGTCCCTGGAAAAAAATTATTTACAAACAAGAAAAAATTGTACAATATCCAATACAAATAAAAAAACTACAAAATCAAAAGAAAAAACTTTGGCGTAAGCGTAATATTGATGAAAAATCAAGATCAGAGTACAAAAAAATTTGCAAAGTATACAAAAATAAAGTTAGAGATTTTAACACTAATAAAGAAACAAAAATTTTAAATTCTGGGGGTTTAAACAATTTTTATAAATTTATTAATAGTAAAATCAAAACAAAACAAACTATCCCACCAATTAAAAGAGACGATGGGACATTTGTAACTGAAGACTTTGAAAAAGTTGAACTTTTTGGAAATTATTTTGCTTCTGTTTTTACTGATGATGATAATACTTTGCCAAATTTTAATCCACCAAACATTGGAAAGTTGGACAACATGGTATTTACCACAAAAAAAGTATTTAAAGCCCTAAAAAAGCTCCCAAACAAATTGTCTCGAACACCTGACTGTTTTCCAGCTTACTTTTTAAAACGCTTGGCTAAAGTTATTGCCGAACCTTTGGCAATAACCTTTCGTATGTCTTTTGATTTTGGAGAATTACCACTTGATTGGAAAATAGCTTTATCAAACTTACTGTTTAAAAAAGGCACTAAAAGCCTAAAAGAAAATTATCGTCCAATTTCACTTACATCTTTTTCTTGTAAACTAATGGAACAGCTTGTCAAAGAAGAACTGCTTGTCTTTTTCCATATCATTTTGTCAAGGTTTCAACATGGTTTTAAGGCAAAAAGTTCTACAATAGCACAGCTGTTGGAAACTTTTAATGAGTGGACGCTAGCACTAAAAGATAAATTTCTAATTGATGTCATTTACTTGGATTTTGCCAGGGCCTTTGACACCGTGTCACATCAAAAATTGTTATATAAGCTAGAAAAATATGGTGTTTCTGGTAAATTTTTAAAATGGATAAAAGAATTTTTAGTTGGGTGGGAAATTAAAGTTGTAATTAATAACTCAGTATCCAAATCATTTCCTGTAAGAAGTTCAGTTCCTCAGGGTTCTGTTTTAGGTCCATTTTTATTTTTGGTATATATTAATGATATTGTTGATTGTGTTAAGTTCTCACAAATTAGACTCTTTGCAGATGATATAAAATTGTTTGTAAAATCTTCATCTAAAGATTACCACATTCAAACCTTGAGACTTCAGCAAGATTTAGATAGAATACACAGCTGGTCACAAGACTGGCAACTGCAGTTATCTAATCACAAATGTGAAGTTCTTCATATTCAAAATCATAGCAAAGAGTTAATTTGTAATTATAAGCTTGGTAATAACGTACTTGCAACTACAGAATTGGTGCGTGACCTAGGTGTTTATATATCCCATGATCTGAAATTCTCTAAACACTGTGAAATCACAGCGAAAAAAGCTATGAGAGTGACATCACTAATTTTTAGAACATTCAATTCAAACTCTAGAAATAATTTTCTCAGAGCATATAAGTCCTATGTTAGACCAATTCTGGAGTATGCTAGTGCAGTTTGGAACCCTTATTTACAAAAGGATATAAACATTTTGGAAAAAGTGCAACAAAATTTCACTAGACGTTTGTTTTATAAATGCAAGTTGTTACCTGTTGGTTATGAACATAGACTGAATTACCTAGGTTTAGAAAGATTAAAGGATCGAAGAGACAAAATTGATTTATATGAGTGCTTTAAAATTATACATTGCTTAAACAATTTGCAAGCCAATGACTTTTTTAAGTTTAACCTGCAGCCCACCCGTGGTCATCCATTTAAATTGGCAATGGAAGACTGCCGAATTAATGCAAGGAAATTTTCTTTTGCAAATAGGGTTGTTACACCTTGGAACAATCTACTCCCATCTCAAGTAACTGTCGATTCTTTGGATGCATTTAAGAAAAGTTTTAAAACTGACTTAAATAAGCGCTCTTTATGAGCCTTTAAAGTCATATCAGATAGCTATGTTCATTGATAATTAGTTACAATTGTGATTCATATTGGCGGCAATTAAGTCGCAGATTTGATGTTGTTATTGATCTTCTCTTATTTTCTATTTTTAAACCTGGCATATTTAGGTGTTTCCTCTCTACTTGCATCTTACAAAAAACATTTAGTGTGTTTCTCTGTATGTTTTTATCCAACCTGCTTACAAATAGTTACCCTTACACATAGAAAAAAAGTTTTGTATAAGTGTCATATAATTTTATGTTTTATAAAATTTCATAAATATTCTTAAGCTGAAATATTACGCTTTATGTGTAACTATTTGTAATCCTTGTAAACCTACTGAGGTGTTTTTATTTTACCAGCTTTTTACGGGTGTTAGGATGTTTTTTTGTGCCTGCTTACTTTACTCATTAATGAAAATTATTTGCAATCTTTCGACTTTAAAAAATATATTTATAAAATTATATATAGCATAAAGTTATATAACACTCTAATAACACAAAACTTTTTTATAGTCTTAATTTTGTTTATTAGTTTATTTTTAAGAATTTCTTATTTATTTTTTATATTAATTTATGTCAAAAATAATCATTTTTTTATTATCTTAGTTTTATTTTCTAATTAAATTCTCGCTAATTTACGCCATATTTAATCTTTATATTTAACTTTCTAAAATTAATAATTATAAATATACTCTTTTAAATTGCTTATATATAACCCTTCCTTCTATTATTAAAGACAAACCAGACGTGGTTTATTTGTTTAAAAAATAAAACAGAAATAGAAACATGTAGCAACCACTCAAATCAAAGCAATTTAGAGCCACTTACATCAGCCAATACTAATTTAACCTATAACTTTCAAAAATTGAAGTGGTTGCTTGTTGAACTGATTGGTTAGTATAAATGGTGTTAAACTGTTTTGATTCGGATGGTTACTACGGTCGAACTTTTTTTTATTTCTAGAAGAAATAGGGTAACTGACTTAATTTCGGCCACTTTTTTATTTTTGGATAAGTTTTTTCTGGTTTTTCCAATCGACCCAAAATTTGGTCTAAAAATCAAACGATAGCTATTTTTGTTATTCCAGTGCCAAATTTTTAAATTTATTTTACACTCAAAGATCAGTGAAGGTTTAAAGTTTTTTTAAGTCGTCGAAATTAAGGCGCGAGCCATTAACTTCGGCCACCTAGAAAAAACTGGCTATAACTATTGCCAAACTGAACAATAAAAATTTCTTAAGGTTGCAAATTTATCCTTAGGTATTGTTCTTGGTACATATAATTTAATTTTTCCCGTTTGAAAACTTTAATATTTATTAGCAAGACTTTAAATAATTATGTCAAAACCTTAAAAAAACTAGTTTTAATAACATGATTTTTTGCTGAATTTTTATTTTTGGCTTAAAAAACGTCAAAAAAACTCAAACGAATAAAAAAATCTTTATAAATACGGTAGTACGATGATATTTAAAAACAGTAAAAAAACGGCAGGTTCTTTAACCTAAATTTTAAGGCGGCCGAAATTAACGGAATCTTAAAATGCGCAGTTAGTTAAACGCGTTGCAAGGTGATTTTGAAGAAAATATCAAAAAATGAAAATTGACAGCTTTGAGCCTTAAATAGAAGATATTTTAAGGTTATATTGTGCTTCGTTATAATTTGATGCAGTTTAAACACAAAGCAAAAAATTTAAAAAATCACAAAAAATTCACTTTTTGTATGAAAATGTTGATAGTGCAGAATAATTAAAATAAAAAATTTTTGCAAAAACACTTTATTCAACATTAATCCAGTTACTTTTGTACTAGTTCTTTTTTGTTTTAAAAATACGCCAATTTTCTAACGCCCTAAATTGGTGGCAGAAATTAAGGCCTGGCCGAAATTAAGTCAAATACCCCACATAACCCAGTCACATCTGATTTACCTTTATTTCACAATTTTTTCTATCTCAACATAAACCCAGGGCGAAAATGGTCATTTTTTGTTTTACTTTTAGAGCATTGTTTTAAGCTAGCAATATAAACTTTAGACAAGAGTGTTTTTTATAAATATTAAATAACAGCTCAAATGAAGACCTAAGTATAATAACATTTTATTCTAAACTCAGCTAAACTCAGTTTAATAACAATTTAGTTTAAAATTAACACCAGAAGGACAAGAAAGAATAAATAGTAGAACAATTTCTACACTGTTTTTTTACAATATATAGTTTTTCATAGCTATAAAACGTTCCACAAAAACTTTGTATTTCATGAACAAATTTATACGGGCAAAAAAGGCCAAAAATTGAAAATTTTTAGAACAAAAAACAGATGATTGTAGTTTAAAAAACTGAGGATTGATTTGATCAAACTTAAATTTTTAATGCATACCTCTTTGAGGAGTGCACGTTATACTAAAATAGAAAAAAGTGTGGTTTGCACAGAACCCAGATTTTATTATAAAAACCTAAGAGAGTTAATCAAAAACAACCATGTTGAATCTTAAATATATATAAAACTTATAATTTTTCTAAAAAGACTAAAAATTATTTGTAGAAAACGTATTATAAAAAATTTTAAACAAGGCTGAACCAAACAAACTGACTCTATAAAGTCAAAAAATAAATAAAAACCACGGCTAGACACTAGTAATTCTATTAGTTTTTATCCTGCTTAAATGCCCGCTAGACAGGAGTTTTTTAGACTTGTTTGGGTGTAAAAGAATTTTAATGATGAAAGTCTAGATATTCGACCATCTTTTTTCCCTATTAGTTACGAAAGAACGATGAGATGACATAAGCGCTGAGTATATGTATAAACACAAAATCAATTACATAATTAGTTAAACACCCGGAAAACGAAAATGGATGATTTTTTTAATCGCGAGAGAAAGTGTTGGCTGCAAATTTTTTTTTCACATTTACCTCGTTTAAAAACATTAAGCTATTCAGTTTAAAAAATACTCATTGAGGGATGTTTGGATGGTCATGAAAGTAATTCGAAGCTACAATTCTCAGCTATGTATGATGAGATTTTAGCTTATGTCAACCCTTCTTTTGACGCCTTAATAATTTAATTTTTCTAGCCTAAATCAATAAATTTCAATATGTAAGACAAACTAAACAACAAAAAGTTGTTTAATTTTAAAGTTTAACATTTTTTATATTATTTATTTTCACGAAAAAATCTAACAATTTTTTATATTTTGTAAAAAGCTGAGATTTATAAAAATTGATTTTTTTTCGCTTTCAACTACACAATTCTTGAGTCTCACAATTCTTGATTATGGTCTGCAAATTGCGTTTGCAAATGTTGCATTTCTTTAATTGTTTCACTAAAAAACCGCGCAAAATACAAAACGCACTAATACAGAACTAAACATCATACTGAAAATTCAATCAGTTGCGCGCAAATCATGTTTTTGCAAATTAAAAGATAAAAACACGTTGTCAAATTATTTATTACGCGCGATTTATTTATACGTGCAATTTTTTTATATATTTCACTAATTTTTGTTATCAGGTACTACAGCTAATCAAGATTTACTAGATCAACTGGTATTTCTGCCGGTTCGAGGACCAAAAAGGTTAGCTGAATAGGAGGATACAAACAGGCATTTTATATTTTTAATCTATGGAGTATTTTGTATAGACGTTTTCAGAAATTTAAAATTTTTCCTTAGTTTTTCTTCGTATTTTTTTGTTATGCATGCGCATGTTTTTGTCATGAATGCTCCCTTGGAAGACGCGTATTCACCTACTGACGGGCTCCTGTTCGCCTCTTTCAAGGAGTTTATTAAAAAATACGTATAGGCAAGAATTCATTGGTGTAGGAGATTAAAAAAAGCCAAACGTATTTTTTTAATAAAAATTATATTTTTGTTTAATTTTAGCACATCAGGTAGACCATTTATTTATTTATAAATTTATAATTTTGGTTAGCTGTCTTCACTGTATTTTTTGCTTAAGTTTTTTCATGTGTGTTAATCTGGGATATTTTCTGTTTTCCTCATAGTTTTTGTTACTATTTTTTTTAATATGAATTGTAATGAATCCCCTCTGACGCATTTTAATGTCTATAGTCTATGTTATCTCGACTTTTTTCTAATTTTTATATAATAAACTTTGTTATAACTGCTCAGTCCAAACTATCAGACATAAAAACAACTATTTATTTTTTCCTTTTTCTAATACTCTAAATTTTTTTGTTCTATCCACCGTTTAATCAACTGCGTTTTTGAAGGGTTACGTGAAACTTAACGCATGGACGGTTAAAAAAATAATTTTAAAAAATTTAACAACGGGAATTTAGAAAAAAATTTAAATAATAAAAGATAGGAAAAAAGAGTAAAAATAAAATGTATAAGTTACTAAAAGAGTGTACCCAATAATATCCATTATAGTTAATTATAAATGCATTGTGTAAATTTATACATAACGTAGAAATTATTTTCATATAGGATATATTTACACATGAAAATATATGTAGTTTACAATAAACATAAGTATTTAAAACGTCTTTTACACCCACGTATATAAAATTAATCTTATTTCTAGGAATAATAATTAAGTTTTATAATTAAACTATCATTATATTTGTGAAAAATATTCTTCATATACTTTAAAAAACAATGATATTAAAATAGATTTCGATGAAATATTGTGTATATTATTAGCCAGTTTAGTTTATTAATCAAACAAAAAAATTTGAAATAGATAAAACTAAATACACCATTAAATATAACAGTATTTATAACAGTATAATAGTAACAGTAACAATATTTAACAGTATATACGAGTAAACTGATAGTTTATTTTTTACAATTGCTTTATAGGTTCGTGAGTTGTGACTGGTTTTACAATAAAATTATTAATTTCAAACTTGTTGTTTTGCAATGTTGGTTTTTAATTAAAGAATTTTTTTAAATTCTCCTTTTTAAGATTTTTCAATTAATTTATTTTTTTACCGTCCATGTGTTGAGTTTCTCATGGCCCGCTCAAAAACGCTGTGAGTTGGTTAAATGGTGTGAATATTTTTTAGAATAGTTAAAACGTTTAATTTTCTTTTAATTTGAGTTTAATTAAGCTTCTTTGAGTCCTTTTTACAAATAAAAATTACGTTTGTGTCATCAAACAAAAAATCAAAAACAATGACTATAAAATAAAGAATAAAAATTATAGTTTCCTAGTGTTTTAATTGTATATTTCAGTTAATATTATAAATAATATACACTTGATAACACAAGTTTAAATCCATTTTTGTTGTAACTGCTCAAATTAAGACCCTGATTTTTAAAATAAAAGAAAATTAATTTTTTTTCATAGGAAACAGGGTAAAATAATAATAAAAGAAATGCCACAAAACAAACATATGTAAGAAAGAGCAGGCAAAAGTGGCCTTCACTTATTTGCTTATATATTTGCTACACAAAACAAGTGGGATAAAAATTATCAAACGAAAGAATAATACTTGCAAGCATTTATAATTATTATTTGTTTATTATATTTGCAAACACGCAGGAATAATGAAGATATAATTTAACATATAATCACATACTCTTTTAAATATGAAAAAGATATACATTTTATTAATGAATTTATGCTTTACTATTTAGTTTATTATATGCTGCATTTAATTTTAATTAGATATTAGCTCTTCATACCTTTTTTCAAAAATTCCTTTAATTCAAAAAAATTTGGGTCTTTTTTAATGTCTCTTTTTATCTCGCCTTCTTGTTACCGCTCCATTTTTATATTAAAAAATTGCATCATTACCAAAAATATATAACATATTATGTATATTTTTGTTATTACGGTATTTTCCGCACAATCAGCAATGTCAGTAGGTGCTATGCTATATGTTTGTAATAAGTTTTAGGGCAAGGTGCATATAAATAAATTACTACTACAAAACGACACAAACAATTATATAATTATAAAAATATCAAAGAATCTAATTACTGTCTTAGTGTTTTTTTAGTGTGATGCAATTGGAAAAATCATACAATAACAACAATTTTTGACAAACGCGAAATCGTCACGTTTAAAATTAAAAGTTTATATCTGTGTATTGTGTTTGAAACAATCATGGATGGCACGAGAGCGCCACAGGACGATTAAGTCCTGCGGGGCCGCACCAGACATAATTAGGGAACGTGGGTAAAATACTTTTTCTTATTATTTTTATTTTTTTATTATTACTATTATTCTAACGCTTATATCTTAAAATCGATGCTTTTTCTATGATAGTGATTTATCAGATATCAAAGTTCCTCATGGGGAAGCACAAAGCTTTTTTTAAAGCCATTTTTTTAAAATTAGGTCTTGGTTATTGATTCATCGACCAAAATATTCATTATGAATAATAATGAGCGAAAAACATCCGACCGAACAATAACAGCTTTTCGGCAACAATAAGGATTGTACAGAACAGAGAGCGAACGGCCCATCATAAAAAGTGCACAATAACAAACAAACGGCTGTGCTCGATTACTATGCAAATGGTGGCGGAAACCGCGTCATATTCGACCGCGCGGAAAACGTCGAAAACAAAAAAAAATTTTAAACTCGTCCTTTGCTGCTGATTGAATTAATTTAAAATTGTCTTTCAAAAAAATAATTGCAATCACCTGTGGCACGAAAGTGCCATATGTCAATTTAGCCCCACGGCATCCCGCCAACTATAATTAGACAGGCTTAATTCTCAATTTATCTTCTTCTTTTTCTTATTATTATATTTTAACGCTCATATTTTAAAATTCATACTTATCCAACGTTACTGATTGATCAGAAATTAACATGGACTCTTTGGAAAGAGTAGAACATAGCGCAATTTTCTTTGGAGCCACGTTTTTTATTGTTGAAATTCAAAATCATATTAGAAATCCAACGCTATTAGAAAGCTTTAAGGCTGATTGAGATTTTAATTTTTCACATTTAATTTTTTTAGATTTAACTTAAAAAAGGGATAGTTTAGCCATGAAAATGCTCTACGAATAGAGCAGGAAAAGGGGGCGATTTATCCTCCGGCGTACTTTTTGATAGAAAAGATGTGGACTAGTCCGAGGTGTACTTATGTGTACTGTAGTAATTTAACATCTGGCATGTGCAGTTGCTCATAAATTTTTTTCATAAAAAAGCAGAATTAATTGTGTTTACCCTCAATCAATAAAAATCAGGCTTCAATTTGAAATGGAAATATAATGGTGCTTTGTTATTTAAATTTTAAACAAATTATTATTTGGCTTGCAAAATTAATTAATGCAAAATCATGAAATCAACACGTTAAAATACCTTTTTTTATTAACACACCGCTCATGTTTTTTATTTAAAATGTAAATATAGACGCATCCCCCTTAATTAATTTTCGCCCGCAAAAATACAAAAATTAATAAATTACTATGTGGGATGTCCTGAGCCTTAAAAAATGTTTAAAGCTAGATGCGCGTTTTTGAAACGCGTACCAAAAATTAAAAAAATCCGTCAGGAATTTTTATAGGAAAGTAATAAAACTTAAAATACATGCTACAATTAATCCTTTGTTCGCAAAAGTAGTCATAACTGTGAGGCTATTTTAAAAAACCAAACTATCATTTTGTTTGTATTTAAACGAACAACAAAATGATGTTATCAGAACATTCTATTATCTCATTGTTATTAGTATTTTTCTATCCTAAATAACAACCAATAAAATATCAAATTCTGATAACACAACTGTGTTGTTCGTTTAAATACAAATAAAATGATAGTTTGGTTTTTAAAATAACCTCAGTATTGCATACCTTATGAATACTTTTGCGAGCAAAAGATTAATTGTATAATTTATTTTAAGTACATCATATTTGTTTAATTTTCTATAAAATTTTTTAACGGTTTTTTTTTAATTTTCAGGAGCGCGTTTTGAAAACGCGCACCAAAGTTTAGAAAACACACCTAATTTTTTTTTAAAAAATCAGGAAATACTTTAACATAGTAATTTATTGATTTTTGTATTTTTGTGAGTGGAGCATAATTAGGAGGGATGTGTCTATCTATATCCGGCATCCAGCACGATGATTACTATAAAACAGCACATCACCGTATAATTATAGAGGAACAAATATAATGTTGGATGCCGGATATACTTACATGATAAACGGTTTAACTACGATGAATTATCCATTTGGGATTCATTTCCCTGCATATCTGCAAAAGGTATTACGCGTCAGTGCTGCGGTTAAATTACGCGGCCGCTGACGTTCCAGCACAAAGTTTAACACACTGCAGCACTGACGCAAAAATCCTTCTGCCGATTTGCAGCACTTTTTGGAAAAAAAATCCCAAAAGGGTTTAAACAACAAAATAAAAGTTAACATTTATTTTAAAATACTTACAAATAAAAAGTTATTCAAATAACAATAAATTCTCCAAAATGATTCAAATTTATAACTGGTTCACCCTACGTCACTTAGAACGTATGACGTAAACTTGTGATGTATACTTATGACGTATGACGTAAGGCGTAAGGGCCATCAGCTCACACTACGACATCAAAAATGCATGACGTAAGACATCTCAGATGTGTTTCGCATTAAAAACCATTTAATTTTGTTGCTAAAATCGCCAGTTTTTATACGTAAATATCAGATTACGGTACTTTCAGATCTGAAAATATATTCAAAGCCTGGTTCACACTACGTCACTTAGGACGTATGACGTACTTATGACGTATGACGTACTTATGACGTATGACGTAAAACGTAAGGACCATCAGTTCATACTGCGACACAAAAACGTATGACGTAAGACTTCTTAGTTGTGTTTCACATTAAAAACCATTTAATTTCGTTTGCTAAAATCGCCAGTTTTCATACATAAATATTAGACTCCTCAATTTCAGCATGTTTTGGCTTTTTCATCATGTAAAAACAAAAAAAAGAATAAATAATACGTTTGTGGGTAAATGTTAGGGCATAATCTTTTAAAAACTCAAAACTCTTAAAAAAATCTCAAGCTACCCCTTCGGGATAAGTATATAAACGTCCTGGGGCCGGTCCACTAAACCAGAGCTGACTAGGTGCTAAGTTAGCACGTTGTTTAAAACTTTTGATAATGTTTTAATATTAGGCTTTGTTTTCTCAAGATATCTTTTAGGACTCTTTTTAAATGGTATAAATTAATATTTACACAGTTTTATGCATATTTGTTTTAAATAAAAGCTAATAAAGCCTTAACCCCTAGTTATGAGTTTTTCTAATCCTTAATTACGGGAAACGTATTGAGGTTTTTACTCACTTACGTTAAAATTCACAAAGACGTTAAAATGGGGAAACGTGACGCTTATGAGAATGATCAGCTGCGGACAAGAGTTGCTGAGTTGGAGACAAAACGAGACCAACTTCTGCATTGTGTGGAAAAGTTGGAAGCCGCTGGAATAAATGAGAATTCTATCGCAAAGATCTGCTCGCGAGTTATTCAGGACCTCATCCCATGGATGGAGGAACGTATAAAGAAAGCTGAGCTCCAGCGAGAACACTCAACAATGGCAGTTGTTGCTGGTTTGAAAGAGGCGGACACCAAGCAGGAAGATCTAGAAACAGCTAAAACTTTGGTGAAAGAAGCAATTGGCAACAGAGGGGAAGATGTAAATTATAATGTTGTCGATTGCTTCCGTATCGGTAAAAAAGATATAGCAAGGTTCCGAATGCTAAAGATTCGTTTTTCCAATAATGCCGATCGGAATCGCTTTGTTCGCTCCAACGGAAAATTTCGTAAAACTGAGCTGTTCAAGAACGTTTACCTAAAACCCTCCCTTAGCAGTGAACAGCGAAAAGAACAAGTACCTCTGCTGGCCAGAGCAAAGAACTTCAAAGCGAAAATCATAAGATATTTGTTCGATATAGTGACTCTAGTGATCCCTATTTGTTTGACCAAGACAAAAAATGTGTATTAGAAATCAAGAGCTCTCAGGAATTTTCAAAATAGGATAAAATGCAACCCAGTTGCAATTTAGCAAATAAAAAATCAAGCATACCAAAAAATACCTTAAAAAATTCTATTAACTTAGTATCTTTGAACACAAGATTCATTTTAAATCAGCTTGATGAATTTGAGCTCTTGATTTCTGGTGCCGATACAAATTACTGTTCTCCAGATATTGTGCTTATTCAGGAGTCTTGGCTAAATGCAGATATCCCAAATCAGCTTATAATTAAGGATTACTCCAACTATAGTATTCTTAGGAAAGATAGGGTTCAAGGTAGAAGGGGTGGTGTGTTTATTTTAATTAAAAAAGAGATTAAATACAACAATGTAAAAATTCATGAGAAATATCATAATTTGAAGGTAGTGGAAACAGATCTTATTATTTCAAGTAATAAAATCCGTCTAATTCCGTTCCGTTAAACTTCAAAATAAAAAGAAGAGGTTATGGAAGCTCAAAACTGAAAATATTACTTACAAAAATGACTTCAAAAAAACTTCAAAAGAATATTCTGAAAGTGTTAAAAAGTTTAATGCACAGTTAGAAGAAGACGCGCTTAAATCAAATGATATTGGGTACTTTTTTAAGTATATAAACAGAAAGTTTAAAACAAAGGAATCTATCCCACCAATTTAATCTGAAGATGGCAGTTTTGTTGCTGAAGATTTAGAAAAAGCAAAAATTTTTGGAGAATATTTCAGTTCCGTGTTTACTAGCGATAATGGAAATTTTCCTCCATTTGAACCAAAAAATGTTCATATTCTTGAAAATATAATCTTTAGCGTAAAAAATGTTTTAAAATTTCTAAGAAAATTACCAAATAAATTATCTCGCTCTCCAGATGGCATACCAGCCTTGTTTTTAAAGCGTTTAGCAAAAGTTTTGGCTGAGCCCCTTTCAAAAATTTTTCGAAAGTCATTTGACACAAGCAAACTACCACATGATTGGAAAGTTGCCCTTACTATTCCTGTTCACAAAAAATGTCAAAAGTTCCAAAAAGAGAATTATCGTCCAATCTCACTTACATGTTTTTCCTGTAAGATCATGGAGCAAATAGTAAAATTTGAGCTTTCTATCTTTTTTGTAAATATATTATCTCACCTACAGCATGGTTTTAAGGATAAAAGCTCAACAGTTACACAACTTCTTGATTTTTACAATGATTGGACATTAGCTATTAAAGATAAAAAATCAGTGGATGTTGTGACTTGGACTGACTTTGCAAAAGCTTTTGATACAGTATCAAATCAAAAGCTTTTGTATAAATTAAGTAAATATGGAGTGAGTGGTAAACTTTTAAAATGGTTAGAAGCGTTCTTAACTAATAGAGAAATGAAAGTAGTAATAAATGACTCTGTTTCAATTCATACCCAGTAAAAAGCTCGGTACCACAGAGTTCAGTTTTAGGACCTTTTCTTTTTTTAGTTTACATCAATGATATTGTAGAATGTGTTCATAACTTTGAAATCAGACTATTTGATGATGATGCAAAAGTCTATACTAGTTTTGATAAAAATAGAAACAATCGACTTAAATTATAAGATGATCTGAATAGAATTGGCAAATGGGCTAGTGATTGGCAGCTTGGTCTGTCTGTAAATAAATGTGAAGTTTTAAATATAAATAATCAGAAAAATATTACTGAAATGGATTATTACTTGAACAAAGAGAAGTTGCCTAAAACAAATTGTATTAAAGATCTGGGAGTTTATGTAACAAATGACTTAAAGTTCTCAATACACTGTCAAAAAATAGCTAGCAAGGCTATGAAAACTGTTAATCTAATTTTTAGATGTTTTAATCTCATTCATTAAAAAACTATCTTACTGCTTACAAAAGTTTTGTACGTCCTATCATAGAGTATGCAAGTACAGTGTGGAATCCATACATGAAAAAGAAATATATATTCTGGAAAAAGTACAACGATCTTTTACTAAACGGGTTTTCAGAAAGTGCAATATAAAAAACCCAGAATATGAGAATAGATTAAGGATATTAAATCTTGAGACCTTGGAAAAACGCAGAGTTATTGAAATATAAAATGAGATAGGAGGATATTTTATTTGTTTAAATGATAAATTGAGGTTTGAAGATGTTTGTATTTTAATACTAAAATATGAAGAATGTAGTAACTTTTTTTATATAAATATTGAATGGCCTAAATAAATAGAAGTGAAAGATTGGAGATACTTGAAAAATGAAAAAAAAGGAATAATTTAAAATATAACTAAATATAGGTTTAAAAAATTTTTTGTGGGTATAAAATTTAAAAATATATATATATAAATATATACGTATAAAATTTAAAAAGAAAATATTAGCTGAAAAGCATTGAAATTATGTAAAAGTTTTAAACAATAATTTAAGGTAATTTACGAATAAAACAATACAAATAAACTTTAGGTATGAAATAGTAAAATTATTGATATTGTTTAGAAAAAAGTTAAATATAACAATTGGTGTTTTAAATAAAACAGTATAAAGAGACAGAAAAACTTTTGGTAAAATGTAGAAACATGGGTGGGTGGATAAGACAATACAATGGTTACAAGGTAAAAGAGCAAACAAAAGTTACACATTAAGAAGTCATACAAAGTTGTTTTACGGTCCGCCGACCGTAGGCGGTGTACAAGACGCGGTTATGTGCAGTTTTTAAAAACATTCGAGAGGAATGAGAAATTTTATCATTTTAATTCGGGATTATCTTGATTTATGCATAAGCTTTCTTAATTTTCAAATTAAAAAACACAGAAAGAAAGCAGAGAATTTTAGCACTTGGAATTGTATTAAGGTTACAAGACAAAATATGGTCGTAAATAGCTGAACAACCCGTGCTAGTAAGTCGTTTTCCAGTCTTTGACGAGATTTTTTTTATATGTTCAGCAATTCTGGTGCCTAGGTGACGGCTAGTTTGGCCGTAGTACCGTACCGAACAGGTAGGACATGTGAATGAATATATAACACCAAATCGCAGAACATATGGAATTCTGTCTTTAAATGGAAACAAACTACTAATGCGCATTGTTGGCTTAAACACTATTCTGAGATCAGTTTGAGGTAATAATCTGGAAAACAATTTTTTTACTTAATTTTAATTTTGCTTGCGAGAATAAAAACCTAAATATGGAAGCACACACATAATTGTAATTTTCCAGCTGTTGAAATGGTGGGTTTGGGATTATTAATTTTTTGAGTAAAAGTGTTTACACAATTTTGAGTAAACGTGTGGCTATAGCCGTTTTTGTGCAAAAAATTTTTTAAAACCTTAATTTCTTGTTGAAATGCTTGCATAGAGCTTGTTAAGCGAAACGCTCTATAAATTAAACCCATGATTAAACTGAATTTAAACGCTGTAGGTAAGAAACTTGTAAAATTTGTATACACACCACTGAAGGTGGGTTTTCGGTATATTGATGTGTTAAAACGATCGTTTTGTTTTGAAATAAATATATCTAAAAACGGCAGTGTTCCATTAGATTCCAGTTCATACGTAAATTCAATGTTTGGATGGCGCGAATTTAAGTAGTCGAGAAAGAGTAGGACGTGTGAACTATCCTGAAAGATGATAAAACAATCGTCAGTGTATCTTTTAAAAAATAAAGGTTTAAAATTTTGTGGACAATTTTTAGCCAGTTTTGTTCGTGGTAGCTCATAAACGCGTTGGCGAGGGTTGGACCTAATGGGCTTCCCATTGAAACGCCGTCTTATTGTTGAAAAATTTTCCATCAAAAAGAAATTCCGAATTTCCTACTGCCAGTTCAATAAAATTTTAAAATCCTGCTTATTTCGAAAATTTTCAGGCCAATAATTAGATTTTATTAAGTTGATCCACGCAAATTGTTATGGTTTCTTTAAGTGGAATATTCATAAATAACGATTTTCGTCAAAACTTGCTATTCAGTTTGTTTAGATAAATTTGGATGAAGTTCTGTGAGCTCTTTGCAAAACTGAATGAATCTCGAATGGTGAAATCATTGAGGGTAATCGGCGCAAGATGGGAACTAGATATTTGCAAATATTAAAAGTAGGGGTCCTAATGGCGAGAAGAATTGGTCGTAAAGGGTGTCCATTTTTTGTCAATTTTCGTTCAACCATAGAGTCTTCCAGGTTGTGAGCCGGTGGGAATGAGTTTTTCATAAATTTCGGATGAAATGCATTTGTTTTGTTTAACTTTTTGAGGCCGGATTTTCGCGTTCTTCTTGGTTAATAATGAAATTATATCGTTTGTCTAATCCTGAAGTTTGTTTTTGGTATTTCGTAAACTTTGAGGTTTCAGAAAGAATGTCATAAATTTTTTTGTTATAGTCCGTTTTGTTTAAAATTACAACCGTGTTTCCTTTATCCGCTGTTTGTATCACAATTTGTTTGTTTTTTGAAAGCTCTAAAAGTCCTATTGTTTCTGCGCGAGAAAGTGGTGAAGTTTGATTTAATTGAAACATATAAAATTCTAAGCAACCATGTCAGTTTAAAACCCAGCAAATATTTTACGCTTAACACAAATTACACCAGAGGACATTCAAAAAAAATTAAAATTGAGCATTCTAGAGTTAACTGCCGAAAATATAGCTTTTTTAACAGAGTATAAAATAAATAGAATTCCCTAAATCGGAGTCAAGTTGACACTAAATCATTACATATTTTTAAAAATCTTTTATAAAACAAAGATAAATTAACTTAACCTTAAAAATGACTAAGCAAGAGCTTTAAAATTAAAGCCTTTAGTCATTCTTTTCTAGTTAGCCAGGACTTCTGTTGTGATATTTATGATGTATTTATGTTTATTTTTGTATTTTTTTATTTTTGTGTTTTTTTTGTGTAACCCAACTGGGTTGCCATTTTGTAACCTAAGTATGTATGTACTTACTAGAAAATAAATCTTATCTTATCTTATTGCCTTATAAGCTTGTATTTATAACAAATATGCACAAAATTAATAATATATCATTTTATGCAATGCAGACAAAGAGTTTTATAAGATTTCTCAAGAAAACATCCAGAAATTAAAACATTATCAATAGTTTTAAACAACGTGCTACCATAGCACCTAGTCAGCACGCGTTTAGTGGACCGGCCCCTCGTGTCTTATATAACTAAAAAGGTTTTTCATCATTTTTTGAAGAAAAAAAAAGATTTTGTTGTAATGGTACACAAATATTCCAGAAAAAACATTTAAACCGCTTTTTATTAATTTTATCCTGCACAGACAAGTAATCAGAAGGGTTTACTTTTAATTGTTTTTAAATTAGAAATTGAAAAAGTCCACAATAGACATAAAATTTTGAAATTAGGTCAATTTCGGGCGAGATTTGTCAATTTTTTGACCTGAATGAGATTTTTTGACATATTTTATTGCCTGGAATAACGGTTTACATATTTTTACAGTGTAACATACACAAATTTGAAGAAAATACAACAGAAAAACAAATTAATTTGCCACAGTTCATAAATTTGCGCAGTTTTTTGCTTCGCTTACGTCAAAATTGACGTAAGAATAGAGCACGGTTCTATCTCTCTTACGTCTTAAGTGATGCGTCATACGTCATAAGTACAGATAGTGTGAACTGATAAAGTTTACCTGTTACGTCTTAAGTGCTACGTCATACGTCTTAAACGATGTAGTGTGAACCAGCCTTTATGGTAATAATATAAATTAACCCCTCATTATTTTTATATCGTTCTATAATAAAAATAACTTATCACATATTGAAATTTTTAGTTATATTTTTCCAATATTTTTAAGTCAAGTAGTTTTATATCAAATTCTATACAACCATATGTAACTTTAGACCGGTACATAACTTGGTAGCCTGGAAAAAATTGTTCCCACAGCAATATTTATAATCATGGATTAATGTGGATTGATCCTTTTTTTTAAGGGAAAAAGGTTCAATTAAAATAAGTAATATTATTCAAACAAAATTAAGTTCGATAATTTACAAATGAATCAACTGCGGATGGGGTGGTAATTTTAACTTTGTCTTTTTTTAAAAAAATAAAGATTAGTGATGCGGTATGATGTTTAGCTCATATTATGCCATAATGGGACGTCTGCTTCCTGTAACGCATGTTCATAAGAAACCTCTAAATATAGATAAACGCCGTATGATCTAAGGTTTACGGTCATAGATCCGAAGGAGGCTAGAGCTGGAACTTAAAGCCCAAAATAAGTATCCTGAAGCCATCAAAAAACCATGAGTGTCCACTCACTAAAAGCTATCCCACCCAGCGCCTAATTCAAAGCCAAAATCTAACCCAAACTATTTTTTTACTTTTGGCTCCATGCCCTTCATTTCGTTGGTGAAAGTTCCCAAAATTTACCAACAGCTCCAAGTTCCCTGCTGCGACTCCAAAAACCTTGTAGTTGATTTTATCGTTTTGACACCAATTTCATATCGAAAAACTTACCACTTTGTAAATCAGTAACATTAAAAAATTGAATTAAAAATTTTAAATTTTTTTTTTTTAAATTTTACAACAAAAACATTTTGTAATTAAACTTAAAAGCGTGCTCTTAAAAGCGTCTAATAATTCTTATGTCATTTGGATAATATAAAAACAAAAATAATGTTCAATTTCATTTTTAGAGGTTCAGTACACAAATTCGAAGTAATATCTTTTCAATAATTAAATCGCAAAAAAGTACTACTCAATGGTTACCAAGTCATTAAAAACATTGATTTTGTTACAAACAAGAATTTTGCTTAGTTCAAAAAATTTTGCTTATTTTGTTGCTTTTTGTTGTATTATTTTTCAAAAAAAAACAATTTTACTATCGGCAAAACTCTTTAGAATCAAATTTAGAGTGTAAAAAAGCGTAAGATTCTTATTAAATTCAATCCAAAAATTATTAAAAATGTGATTATTATTTATGGTATTTATATAAAAAATGTTATTGTTATTATTGTTATTATTATTATTATTAAAAGTGTTATTATTATTTTGAAAATCAGTGTGATTTCATTAGATTTTACCATACACCATTATCATATTTTTGTAAGCTTCATTTTTGAAAAAAAAAATTTTCAAGCTAACAAATCTTCGTCGTGATCATTAGTACGAAAGCAGCTGGCAGCATAGCGAAAGGGAAGCACAGTATAAAGGTATACAAATAACCAGCACACGAGCGCTGGCGCCCTTTTTTGTTTCAATAATCATAAAGGGGTAAAAAAATAAAATAAATCATGACATTTACGTTTAAAAAACGCTTACCTAAATAAATTTTTTCCCTTTACGTGTGTTTAATAATTCCTGTTTTGGACGCACATTGGACATTAACATTGTAATACACTGTTTTTGAAGAGGGAAGTTTTTTTAAGTTGCTTGGTCAATAAATAATTGGTAATTGTTCATTCGTTAAAATTCATATTATTTAAGTTTCAAAATTTATTATAAGCTTTTTGACGATAGTTGCAAATTAATTAGAAATGATTGAATACCTTAGAAGCTGAGAAATTCGCAAAAAACTTAAAAACGAAATCAATGTAAGCAAAACATAAAATTAAATAAATTACAGTTGCTAAGAACTTTAAATTTAATGATATAGTAAAATGTTAGGTTTAAAGTAATGGACACCACATATTATGCTTAAATGCAGGTAATTTTTTATGTTTTTATGCTGTTTTTGACGCCTACACTTTACTCCTGTAATAATCGTATATCATAATAATATATTAAGAATTATCAAATTATATGCTTTGTATATACGACATGCTGTTTTCCGCCTACTTTAATAATTGAATTTTTTATTTAGTATGGTACCGTGGAGATTAGATAATACGTTTCCAAAGCCAGAAGCACTTTTTTATGTTTCAGAAAAAAATTTATAATCAGAACATTCAATAATTAAGGTTTTAAAAACTAAAATATTTAAACAAAAATTCACTAAAATTTAGAATAAAAACTGAGCTAAAAGTAGTTAAGAGTATCTATAAAAATAGCCAAAAGCAAAATTTGTATACCTTTCAATCATAAAATCATAATAATAATTATAATCACACTTAATTTTTGAACCAGTTAATTCATGTAACGATTAAAAAAAATAATTGTGAATAGAAAAACATACGGGTTTTTCTACTCTCAAAAAACATTTTTTTAATTTTTGCACAAGCTAAATTATTATTGGTTTACAAATAATAACTTTTTGTAAATTAAACATATGGTTTTTAGTTTTTAAATATCTGTTTGATATTTTTTGCTTAAACAGATTTTTTTTTGTTTTCCAAAAATAATTTTTGGAAAAAAATTATTAGTAAGTAATTATTTAAAAAGTGAAACCTATATGTTTAATTTACAAAAACTTATTATTTATAAGGCAACAAAAATTTAGCTGGTGCAAAAAATCAAAAAGTGTTTTTAGAGAGTATACCATCGAAAAATTAATCATTCAGTTCTTATTACTTCACTAATTGTAATAAAACTAAACTGTTCAAATTGTGAAAAGAATATATTGAACTTTATTTGTTTTTTATATCTAGAGTACTCTCAGAGATTGTAAAATTAGCCTTTTTTAAACTTAAAAAACATTAGCAAAATTGTTAAGTTTAACTTTTGGCTAGGGGCTTTAACCCCACACCTCAAAGGGTGGTACATGGTGGATCCTTAAAGGCGTGGTGCGGAGTCAAACGTTTCGCCTTCGATTTTGATCATTTTTTGTGAAAACCTCACCCCTGCCCCCCATAGCCCACGAAACTTTTTTCAGCAAAATATCTCCAATGATTCAGGAGTTATAACCCCACAAAAATGGCGTTTTTTTGACAATATTATGTACGTGAAAGATTGCTTAATGAGTATAACGATTTAAGTTACAAATTATGTACTCAAAAAAGCGGCTATTTTCTACTTTAATTTAATACCCTGTTCGTTAAGATTGGTGAAATATTTATCGAAAAAATTGTTTTTTGTTTTTTGTGTTTTTTTGTTTTTTACAAAAAAACCACGATTTTTTCGCTAAAAACACGAAGTGAAGGAAAGAAAGGTTGGGAAAACTTCATAAAATCACTGCCGTCGTTTGGTGTTTTTAACAAAAAAGTTGCGGGTTTTTTGTACAGGAAAAGTAATATTTCGACAAATATTGCACCAATCTTAACGATCAAGGTATCAAATTAAAATAGAATATATCCGCTTTCTTTGAAAACATAATTTGTAACGTAAATCCTTACCCATTGAACAATCTGTCACGTACAGAATTGTCGAAAAACGCCACTTTTGGGGGTCATAACTCCTGAACCACTGGAGATATTTTGTTGAAAAAAAATTTGTGGCCTATTGGGGGCAGGGGTAATGTTTTCACAAAAAATTGTTAAAATCCAAGACAAAAAGTTTGACTCCGCACCGCACATTTAAGCAATTCCTTCCTTAAGGTTGACTGACTCTTAGATCAAGATTTCTATGAACCTAGCAAAACACTAACAAACACGGTTCTTAAAAAACATTCAAGCTGGCAAGATCCTTAGAAAACTACGCACACCAAAAAATGTCGTACCTGGCGGATCTTTTAGCGATTGTCTCTAAAACTCTGATCAAGAATGTAAATTTAAAATTCATTTATCTTCTTCTTATTACAATTATTCTTTAATTTATTAATTAATATTAAGCCAATTATTTATACCATTAAAACACGAACAAGACGCGTTAAAATAAAAATACGTAAAAATAAATCAGCCATAATTGCTCAAATTCAAATTTCTATTTGATTTTATTTCTTTACTATTATTGTAAATAATCGAAGACTGCAATATTTAAAAGTTATGTCATTGCGCAGCAGAAACTCAAAACTTAAAAAATAAAAAGTGTTTTTTTTAATTTAACTTTGAATGATGGTAGAAGAGCCATCACAAAAACTGTTCTAAGAATAGAGCAGAAAAAAGAAGCGATGTCCCTCGGGCGTATGTTTAGACAAAAAAGATATTTGAAAGTCTGTAAACTGTAATAAATTAGCATCTGACATGTTTAATAGTTTACTAAATTTACAATGTAGACCATAAGCTTATATATTTTCGAATTTAAAAAGTGACGATTTCGCGACTGTCAAAAAACGTTGTTAGCATTATTTTTTCAATTGTCATTTTCTCGGACTATAGGAGAAATACAACTAATTTGTAGTTCCTAAGTTGATTGGTTCACCCAATAAAAATTATCATTATCGTAATCTACATTGCTTTGTGAGCAACGGCACATTCCAGATGCTAGTTTACTACAGTCCCGTCCACATACGTCCACCATCCACCAGACTAAAGATAAATTCTATCAGGGTGAAAATAGATGAGTGGTAAAGTAACCACTCGTTTTTTGAGAAAATATCACGTGCAGAGAAACACATGACGCGACTAAATAATAATTGGTTACATAACCGCTGAAAACTTTTTTTTAATTTTTCTCGCTCATGGGTTTATTGTTTATTTTTTCCTGGCGGAGAGCGGTTACGCCTTAATTTCACCCTGGAAGACTTTAGCTTTAGATTTTTTTAACTCGTCCACATACGTCCACATCAATTTAATTTTTTCTCTTTTTCTTTCTACACATACGCCCAACTAAATGTTTACGGTAAAATTGTAACAGTTAAAAGCGCGGTACTTTTTTTTTAAATTTCTGTTTTCATTAATTAACATTGATGCTGTATTTATTGAGATATTGTGTTTATTCTGCGAAAAATCTGTGATTTTTTGGTCACAAAAACGAAATGTGGGGGAAATGTTGGGCAAAATTAATCCCAATTTTGGCGGAAAATTTAACACTAAAAACTTGGGTTCGGGCAGAAAGCAGTACATTATATTTCCTGTTCACTTTTTTCTCATGAAAAATAATCTAGTAAAGCAATTTTCAACAATTTTTTTAAACAGATAATTTTTCAGGAGGATATAAAGAAAAAGTAATATAATATAAAAATTAAATTATTTTAAAAATAAAAAGTTCGAACACCTTCCGTTTTTATCATTATAACTTCGAAAATAGCAAACAAATTTTATCAATCTTATATGGGCTTTAAAAAGAACAACTTTAAGGCTATTTAAATTATATTTGATTGTGTAATAATTTGAATTATAACTTCAGGTTTTGATAAAAAACTGAAGGGTCAAGTGAAAAAAGGTAAATTTGCAGAGAACGATGAAAATAAAATTATTAGTTTTGAAATAAAAAAGACCGAAGCAGACATTTTTTGTAAAAAAATAAATTATTTTTATATTTATAATAAACAAATAGTATTTAACTAAACCCGAAGGCTATCTAAAATCGGCAAGTCTAATTAGCCATGGGTTTTTTTGCATAAAATTCGTGAACAGATATTAATTTGAAAAATGTCCGTTTTATTTTTTTACTTTTTCTTACAATGATAAGTCGATTTGCAATATGCTTTTATAATAATTTTAATTTTATTTTTTTTGTTTTTTCATTTGCAACAATAATACAATAAACAAAACTTGATTGCGAGTATTTCTTTAAAAATAAACAGGAATTTTAAATAAAAACTAAATAAACAGCGCTTAATTTTTATTTGTAAGAAGATTTTGTAAATTTTAGTAATGTTTAAGCCATTCTAAACAATTATAAATGGATTGGTTGGCAGTTCTCCAAAATAAGAATTTGCTTACTTGTGAACTAAAATTATATTAAATTTGCAGTTTCAAAGTATTATCAAAATTTTAAGGCCGTTTGGAACACGCTATAGTATTTTAGAATAAATTTTTCAAGTGGTTTTGCTAAAACATTCGTTTTTTGATTCGTCGCTACCTCGTGGCATTTCGATTTAGTGCTTCAACTCAATAAAATGCACGCAAAATCAGCACACTACCAACTCTTAAACCCTCTCTGAAACGCTAAACGCTAAACCCTCTAAAACTTGCAAAAATTTGCCGCGACAAATCACTTCCGCGCCTTCGTGTTTTTGGCAAAAAAATTCCAGGCTTTTTGTACGGAAAACGCAGTAAAAAAAAATACAGCACCAATCTTAATAATTAATGCATCAAAAAAAGTAAAAAGTTTCCACTTCCTTTTAGTAAACCTTTCCAATTCAGCAATATACTAACTAAGTACAAAGTTATCGAAAAACGCCATTTTCGGAATGTCCTATCTCCTGAACTACAAAAAATAGTTTAACGAATTTTTTTTAGATTTAGAATCTACGGAGCCCAGGAAACCTGGAGCTAGAACATAGACCCAAAAATAGGAAAGTTGGAGAAGTAAGTTGGGAACTTGGAGCCAAAAGTAAAAATCGCTTAAACATGTACTTAAGCCCAAACCAATTTTTTCCTAAAGGCTTTATATTCCCATTGTTTGGAGGTTCCAAGTTCCCAAAAGTTTGTATGGCTCAAGTTTCCTGGTTGTGGCTCTTAAACCCCGCACCTTTTTTTGGGCATTGAGGGCAGAAGTATAGTTTTCATAAAAATCATCAAAATCAAAGGCTAAAAGTTTGATTCTGTACCGAATCTTTAAAAAAATCTTTAATAATAAGATTTAAAGCCGGTTTCATACTCCAAAGTATCCAAAAACTAAAAACCAAACTATCGTGTTTTTTCCGCCACTTAAAACCCACTATATAAAATCTTCTGTGGGGTCAATTTTTGTCACTTAATTTTTATATTAATATTCAAAATTTCAATTTTTGTCACTTAATTTTTATATCAATATTCAAAATTTCAGCCATTAAACTTAAATTTTCGGCCATAGGCTTTTTTAGCAAACCATAAAATAAAACTTATTTATTTACTGATGTTTTATCTAATATAATGTAATTTCAATTGGATCAACCAATTATTAAACTAGGTTGAGCTTGAAACGAAAAAGATTAAACGTTCTCAAAAAAAACTCCCAAATAAAATTTAATTATAAATAGGCAAGTGGATGTGCCAGTTACCAATATTCAAATAAAATGAAAATTAAAAAACACCAAAAAATGTTTATAAAAACAGTAGTAATTTCAAAAATTGAATAATGTTACAGCAACGGTTGAATAAATTTTATTATTTTTGTTTTGTTTTTTTTTTGTTAAAAAGGCAAATAAGATTTTATGTGGACGCACCCTCTTAAAGAAACTCACGACTTTGAAAACCAAAATTACATTGTTAATCTTAGTCTTGAATCCCAAAGCGAAATTAAAAAAAGCCACAAGAAAACTTAAAACTTAGGTGCGGGTTTTATAAACATAGATCTGAAAATTAAAGTTTTAAAAAATTCGTAAGAATTTATTTTATTCAAAAAAAATTATTCGGAAAACATTTTGTAATCTTGTGGCTTTCAAAAACATTTATAACCTATAATATTATGCAACTTTCAAAAGCAAACTATTAATTTTTAGTATTTTTCTTAGCAACACAAATTATTTGTCAATATTGCTCAAGTTGTGATTGTTTTGGAGAACGAAAAATGCATTTGTAGTGTTTTAGAATATTTTATTTTTAAACAAAAATTTCTTGCGGGCTTTTTTTTAAATTTTTTTGGTCCACGTTTAAAAACGTGTACCTATTTTTTTTAAAATTTTTCCTGTTGTGTATGTGTTCATTCGCGAGTGCGTGCGTGCGTGCGTGCGTGCGTGCGTGCGTGCGTGAGTGCGTGCGTGCGTGCGTGCGTGCGTGCGTGCGTGCGTGCGTGCGTGCGTGCGTGCGTGCGTGCGTGCGTGCGTGCGTGCGTGCGTGCGTGCGTGCGTGCGTGCGTGCGTGCGTGCGTGCGTGCGTGCGTGCGTGCGTGCGTGCGTTCGTGCTTGAGTGCGTGCGTGCGTGCGTGCGTGCGTGCGTGCGTGCGTGCGTGCGTGCGTGCGTGCGTGCGTGCGTGCGTGCGTGCGTGCGTGCGTGCGTGCGTGCGTGCGTGCGTGCGTTAGTGCGTGCGTGCGTGCGTGCGTTAGTGTGTGCGTGCGTGCGTTAGTGTGTGCGTGCGTGCGGGCGGTCGGGCGGGCGTGCGTACGTATGTGTACATGTATGCGTGTATGAATGACTTAAAATTAGTTTTGATTTTATTGGATTTTCTTATATTGGTAATAACCCCCGGATTTTAACCCGAACAAATAAACAAGCCACGGAATTTTCTAACGATTTGTAAGGAGTATTCATTATTAAAAAACTGTAATGTAATAATTTAAAACCGCGACGGGTGTCTTAAAAACAATGGTTTTTAACAGTAGTGAAATAAAACATTATTAATAATAATTTTTTTTTTTTAAATCGACTCAAGAAAATTTTTTGGATTTTTAAAAACATTTAATAACAATTTTTTTTTTAAAAAAATTCAATCGAAACATTTTTGTGTGTTTTTTGTATAGCTTTATAAACCAATCCGTTTTGTTAAAGATTAAAAAGCTACAATATCTGAATACAAGTTTAGAACGGCTAAAAATTTTTAATTTGCAAATAAATATTTTATATAGATTAAAAAAATAGAAATACAATTAGGAATTACATGGTACAATTTAGAGTCGTAAGCAGGAAACTTGAAAGCGTCAGAAAATATTGGAAACTCGGAGCGGTAAAAATAAAACTTAACCCGAAAATGGACAATTAATTTTTGGGTTGTGTTGAGGGATAAATTTTAGCAATTCCTCATATTTTTGACTCCAAGTCCCATACTATCGATTCAGATTATCCGACCATTGTAGACTCCAGCTCAAGTTAAAAGTTTCTGCCGTTGAATCAATTTTTATAACTATATTTTTTAAAATAATATTATTTTATTCATGACCTTACACTTTGTTCTAAAGCAAGATAAAAATATTATTTTTTTGTTTTTTGTCAAAAAAACTATCAAGAACTTCTACAGCTTCGTTGATTACTTCCTATTTTCCTGAATACAGTTAATAACAGGTTACTGATCAGTAAGTGTTACTATTGATTTCATAATTTATCAGGAAAGCTTCTCCCAACTACATTTTGCATGGTGTTTATTACCGTTGCTAATAAAGCTTTTCGAAGTTTAAAAAAAACAGTTAACTGTTGCTATATTATGTTAACTGTATGTTATGGTAAATATTTTGGTTTTCCAATTTTCCCATCACAGGGTGACGTGCGAAAATGCATCACAAAAGAAACAGTGCAAGCAAACTTTCGGAAAAATTTTTTTTAGTCATTGTTAAGTGGATATTGTAAATCAAAAAGCCAAAATTAAACAAAAACAAATTTTTATTCCGCTTTAAAAATTTTAGAGACGAATAATATTTATTATTAGAACGCGCAGAACGGTATAAAAATACTTTGTTTTTTTGTTTGTGCTAAAGGCGTCGCTTCAAAAATTTCCGCCAGCAGACAATAAGCCCTATTACGGAGCGGAGATTATGAGAATCTGAAAAGACTATTTATCGTCTGGCTACGGCAAAATAACTCTCATAAAATATAAAATACAATAACTGTGACTCTTTTTTAAGTTATAAACCATATACAGTGTCATAATGAGTCACAGCTACATTAATTTGTACTGATTGTTTGACTTATTTTACCGTATTGACGCTGATATCGTTCTAACGCTGATATCACCAGAGCAGAACGAGTCCAAAATCAAAACACATTAAAGCTACTGTGACTATTTCTTCACTTTTAAAGGTATGTAAAGAGTCGCAGTTCAGTTGGTTTTGTACCGGATTCGCTTCATTATGCTACAGTAAAGATCGCGCGCTGATTGGTGGGTCAGAATGAGTCGTCGTGGCTACAAAAATACAGGATTGTGATTGGTTATTCGAAGCGCGGCGCCGTGTGTTGTAGAAAAAAAGTCTAAAGAGCCTTTTTACCTACCCACTTCGGTCTGATTTGTACGTTCACATCAGTTCTATACTTTGAAAATCATGGAATAGTCGCAGTCTTATTTTCAGTCACTGTGACTCATTGTTCAGACAATGAGTGCAGTGCGTGAATAAATAACGGCGCTGAAATCCGGGTAAATTGAGAGGAAGTAGAAAATGATTTTCAATTTTCTGGGTGTATTATAATAAGACTTAAAACTAAGATTTTAGCACAATAAAGCAAAATACAAGATGGTAATTTAAAACAATTATAACAGTTGCAAAATTACGCAGTATACTTCTCACAAAAATTACTTAAAACAAAAAAATATAATAGCACTAAAAAATTAGGCAGTTTTGATATCATTCGGATATATTAATATAAGCCAAGTCATAAAGAAAACAAGGAATATTTTTTGCATTTTACGCGTTTAACTCTGCACTTTGTCTTTACCGCTTATTCTAAAATTATTTTTTGCTCTTTCCTTTTTTTAGTTTCAATAGATAAACAAGATTACAAAATATTAAAAAAAGATTTTGGTTTTAAATTTTTTGACACGACCGTATGCACTCTATGGCCTATTCCATAAAGATCTTTGTAATTGTAAATTAATAAACGCATTAGTTTCTTTGTATTCTATTAATTAAAAAATACGTACACAACTGTGGAATTCGGAATTTATGAGTTTGTAATTTTTTAAATTTTGAACGCAATTTTATAAATATACTTTTAATTTATATAATATATCTTAATCTTTATCTTTATATATTTATACAAAAAAAACTACGCGTTTATGAATTTACAGCTGTGAATTAGTTACAAGCAATTTTTATGAAATGACTTTTAACACAATAAATAAATCTAAACGTAAACCCTGTGTAAAAACTATATAACCTAATTTTTAATTTTAAGCTAAAATTAAATAAAAATTTAACAATTTATTATACCTAGTTTTATGAAAAAATTACGCCGTATATTTTGATTCAAACAATAATTTCTTTTTTTTAAATTTGAATTATTGTCGCAAACAAATTCATATATTGTTGGGAATTGACTTCTATAACATTTATATTTCAAAATATAGTATTTAAGTTTCTTGGAAACAAAATCTTCAAATTACATCCCGATCGGTAAAGTTCATTCTGGGCGATAAAAAAACTTAATTAATGTGACAGCGGTCCCTTAACTTTAATTAAAATTGTATTTTGTAGTTAATCATTATAAGACTAAAATAGAAAATTTCAGCTTTTAAATGGAAACTTTATCACAACACTGCAAATGTACATACAAACATAAGCAATTATCAATATAAGCATTCCTCGTTTTCTTCACTCGGTTTATTGTTTAATAAAACTAGGCAAAGAACTATTTTTATCAGGTTTTTTTGTGTCATAATAGCTATTTTTCTTTTCGATTCAAGGAAGATTATTTGTATTTAGCTGTGATTAAAACACATATTGTTTTCAATTGTTCATTCTGCTTAGATTTCTAAGCAAAAAATGTTGAAATATAATTTTACTTCACATATAAATAAAAGTTTGAGGAATTAAATGTGTTGTTGTTGCTTTATGAACAGATATTTGCGCTTTTTTATATAAAACGAAACAAAATAGTATTTTAAATTTTTTACATTATTTTATAAAATTTCGAATAAATGGTATAGTATGTTTTATAATAATAATCTAAAACGGTTTTACAGAAAACAGTATGATCACAGCTATTTTCGACCATTACGTATGCATGCGTACGTTAAAGCTGGTTCATACTTATGTAAAAACGTCCTTTGGACAAAGTCCAAAAGTTCAAAAGCAAAAGTTCTCCTTGGACAACTAAAATTCGGGTGTACAACCTTTCGAAAGTATTAAAAAAGTCGAAAAGAAATTTTTAAATCGCCCAAAGAACAACTTTGAATTTTCCAAATGACATCTTTAGATTGTCCAAATAATTGACAACTTTGAATTGTTCAAAAGTCTTTTGAATTTGGTCCGTTGGACATTTTGGACGAAGTATGAACAGGTTTAAAATTTTTTTTTGAACTTGTGCCTTTGATGTTTTTCCTTTAGGACTTAGTTTTTTTCGAAAATTTTGACAAAGTATGAACCAGTCTTAAACCATATTTGTTCTTAGAGAAAATACCACTCGTAAAAAACACGCAACGCAACTCAATAATAATATTATTTTCATTACATTACCACAGACTTCTGTTTTTTTGGCATGCACGATTTTTTTTTTTTGACAAACCGTAAATTTGTCCTGAACATTTGAGTTTTAAGTTTCTTTTTTTTTGCAACGATTGTTATTTTTTAATAAAAAACTTCTTGCGAATTAGTTTTTTGGTCCACCTTCTAAAAACGCGCTTTTAAATTTTAAACTATTTGTGGTGTCTTTTTAATTTTGTTTCGAACTAACAGTAGAATTGTAATATACGGATATTCGATTGAGGTGGTGAATTTAGGGGATTCTTCAAGTATAACCCATTTAAGTGGTCACCGGAAAGAAAATACAGGATGGACTACTTTAAACATGGACGAACTACTTGTTTAAAACCGTTATTTTTCAAAAACAACCCATTAAATTAAAATTATTTTTTTAATAAATCTTAGACAAAGTGATAAATTTAAAAAAATTATCATGATAAAACTCATAAACAACCTGAATCCTGGACTATAGACTTTAGTTTTCCTAAGCAACCTAAGCAAAACCTGAAAATCAAACAAAACATTAAATTTAGCTTGATTTTAAGGCTTTGCTTAGGTTGCTTAGGAAAATTAAGTTCTAGAGTCCACAATAAATGTTATTTGTGAGTTTTATCACGATAATTTACTTGAAAAATAACAGTTTTAAAAATCCATCTTTCCGGTGACCACTTAAATGGGTTATACTTGAAGAATGCCGAATTTACTTAGTAAAAAGGGATCGGTCATAGAAATTATTATCGCTAATCTTATCAAACATATATATAATGATACTGAAAAATGTACAACTCCTAGTAAGTAAAAGTAGGCCATTATAACGAGCCTCTTTATTTAAATGGCACTCTCCATTATAATGGCATAGTAGCTGGCACTTTCCATTATAATGGCACAAATTATGTAGAATAGTTTCTTTTCAGCAAAATGAGCCGTTTTATTAAAGGATTTTTTTAAAGATTCTCAAACCTTTCTTTTGCTTCAGGCGTTTTTTTTTATTTTCAATACTAAACAGGAAAGTAACTGCGTTGTTGTAAATACTTTCGCACAACTGTATTAACCGGTACTCTACATGCCCCTGTGCTATGCGTTCTAGAACTGTTCGGAACAGTTCTAGAACCTGTTCCGAACAGTTCTAGAACAGTTCTAGGACTGATTTGCAGTTCTCGAAATCAAAAAATAAATAAAACTCCGCAAATGATATTTAAACACATAAAACAACGGAAATACACAATAAAATCACGTGATAAGTGTTGGAAAATGTTTCGGTGACTTTTATAATGCACCAAAGTACAACTTAGGCATTTTCAAATGCCGAATTTCTCACAAATTTGGGCAAACTGGAAAGTACACCGACACCGTCCGAACAGTTCCGAACAGTTCCGAACTTAGAACTGTTCCGAACAGTTCTAAAACGAGTTAGAACTTCCGAGTTAGAACTGTTCCGAACAGTTCTAAAACTGTTCGGAACAGTTCTAGAACCTGTTCCGAACAGTTCTAGAACTGGGCCGGTTGAGTACGGGTTAAAAGGCATTCGTTATTATAAGACCATTTGATCCCCCTATTTCTAGAAGTATCAGATGAAATTCCTGTCATTTTAGTCTAAACCGCGAAGTCTTGCAACGAAAACGTTGAAATACTTAGTTAAGTAGCCACGTTGTTGATGAAAAAAAAAAAAAAAGAGAAAAAAAAATAGAAAAAGAAAAAATAAACACAATGAAATGATGAAAACAGAAATTAAACTATGCATAAACTATGCTTAGTATGATATTAATTCTGTTATCTGATCATTAAAAAAAAAAAAAAAAAAAAAAAAAAGTACTTAAGTAGCTACCTTTGTTAAGTAGTTTATGGTGCGACCCGATTTTTCCAACTACTGAGCAAAGTAGCTGGTCAATACTTAAGTAGCTACTGCAACTGCCGATTTAAGTATTTATGATGCAACCGGGCCTTAGTAGTAAATGTATGGAATCTTTAGAGCCAAGAGCAGGTAACTTGGACCTATCGGAAATTTTTGGGAACTTGGAGCCTCAGGCAATAGGAACTTGGAGCCTTTAAGAAAAAATTGGTTTGGGGTTAGATTTAAGTTTCGCTTAGGCTTAGGGAAACGTGTAAGCAATTTTTACTTTCGGCTCCAAGCTTCCAACTTACGGCTCTAAGTTCCCTATTTTTGGCTCCAAGTTCAAGCTCCAAGTTTCCGAAGCTCCATCGACCCCAAATTGTATTAAATAGATTTTGTGCAAAATTTTAAATTTCTTTGTTGTTAAATATTCAACAATATTAAATATTGCAAGACATTTTTGCCAGCCACTTAATTATTCAATAGTGACATTTTTTAGTCTAAACATAAGCCCGGAATGAAACTGCCTTTATTCTTGCTCTAATCATTTATTAGTTTTGAAAATGTAATTTTAAAAAATTAACTAGACAGCCAAATTTTTGTCATTAACCATTTAACTTAGTCACAGCGTTTTTAAGAGGGTTATGTCAAACTCAAAAAGGAGGACGGTTAAAAAAATAAATAAATTTAAAAAATTTTAAAAACAGGAAACTTAACTGCCAATTAATTTCAAACAATCTAACTATACAAAATGAAATAAAAGGATTCTGTTGTTATTTTGTTGACCTTAATTTTAGCACTATATAAAATTGATCATAACTCTAGTTCTAAACGTCGAACTTTTTTTGATTTGACAGAATGTTACAAAATCATTCATAATAAAACGTGCATTAAACCTAGTGATATTTTTACTTTCAATACCAATTCTACAAGAAGACATGTATTCATGTATTCAAGCTAAGAGTACAAAAAAAAGAGAGTAAATGTCAGAAAATTTTACTTTAGTAATAGGATTGTGTCAAATTGAAACAATATAACTTCAGAACAGGTATCGGCCACTTCGTTAGCTGTGTTTAAAAAAAAGTATCAAATATGGTTCATATTAGGGCTAACTTGTAGAACTTGTAGCCTTTGAATCATATTCTAGCAAAAAACTAAGTTTTTGTTTTTGAGTAATAGCGACCGTAATCGTTTCGTTGGTGTTGTATTGATTGATTATTGTATTTGCTGGAAAAAATCCTTTGACTTTGACTTAAATAATAAATTTTGCAATTAAACTTTCGGAATATTTGTAATATTCTTAAAAAAAAACAATGATATCAAAATAATTTTAATGAACTATTGTGCGAATTACTTGAGAGTTTTTTTACTTATTAATCAAATAAAAATTTTGAAATGGTTAAAACTAAATACTTCATTTTATTATACAGCATTCCAGGAGTAAAATAATACATAATTTACTTTTTACAGTGCTTTATATAGGTTCGTGAATTATGACTGGTTGTATAATTCAAACATTAATTACAAACTTGTTTTGCAGTATTTGTTTTTAACTGATTTAAAGATATTTTTCTGATTTCCCGTTTTTATATCTTTTTAAATTTATGTTTTTTAATCGTCCGTATTTTTGAGTTTCACATCACCCCCCTTAAAAACCCACATCTTTTTTCTGCAAAATATAAAAAATAATATAAATTAAATAATATAAACGTAATATAAATAAAAAAGTTATTCTTGCTATTTTTAACTAAAAAATAACTTTTAAAAATGCACAAAAAAGGACCATGAAAATAAAATGATTTGAGCTGAATTCATGATATGAGCTGGATTCATGCGTAAAATACTGGCCACTATATAATTACTTATTCTTTAAAAAAATTAGAGCGGTTTTTTATAAATTTATTTTAAATTTTTTAATAGGTATTAATTTTTACCGCATAATAAAAAAAATAATGTTGCATTATACTACATATTCTACTACAAATTACAGCCACACATTATATGACGAAACGAGCTTTTATTTTTTGATGATAAAATTGCAACGCGTTCCAAAATAATACTTATATAAAAACAAAAAGTGCAACAAATAGAAAGCTTTTTTATGTCAGTTAGGTCTGAAATTTAATTAAATCTCTGATTGAAAAACCCATTCTTTTACAAAACGGTACTGAGGATAAAGTTATTGAATACGTTCTGGTAAAATTATTTTTTTTACTAAGATGGATTAAAAAACTTTCTGAATATTTAGCAATAATTTTTGTGATAGTCGTCAGAAGGATAAGTAATTAAATTAATGCTCACAGCAACCTTTGACAATGGTGAAATCACCATTTTTTTTCAATTTAGAGTTGTTTTTTATATTTACATACAATTAAAATTCTGATTTACAAAAGTGGCGATTATGCGATAGTCAAAGGTTGCTGTGAGCACGATTTTTAATTAGTAATCATTCCGACTATAGAGGAACTACACTACACATTATTATTATTATTATTATTATTATTATTATTATTATTATTATTAGTATTATTATTATTATTATTATTATGATTATTATTATTATTATTATTATTATTATTATTATTATTATTATTATTATTATTATTATTATTATTATTATTATTATTATTATTATTATTATTATTATTATTATTATTATTATTATTATTATTATTATTATTATTATTATTATTATTATTATTATTATTATTATTATTTTTATTATTATTATTATTATTATTATTATTATTATTATTATTATTATTATTATTATTATTATTATTATTCCAACGCTCAATCTATAAAAGCGATATTCCTCATTCGTTACTGATTGATCAAAAAAAAAAATGGGCTCGTTGGAAAAAAAGAAAGAATTACGCAACTTTCTTATGAAGCACTTTTTTCATTTAGGTTCTTGTTATCGATTTATTGATCAAAATAAAATATTGAAAAAATAGACAAATAAAAACTCCCGACCGCATAATAACAGCCTTTTGGCAACAATAATTAATTGTACAAAGCAGACAACAAATAGCCCTCATAGAAACCGCACAAAAAAGCAGACCGGTTTTAATTGGTGGCAGAAACCGAACCAGTTCTCAGCGCCATCTGCTTCAATCGCGCGGAAAACGGCGAAAACAACAGAGTACTTTTTTTAATTCTTACATTACTGATGACAAATTAGTTCAAAGTTTTATTTAAAAAATAATAATTTGCCAGTGGCGCGGAAGCGCCACCCGCCGGTTTAGCCCCGCAGCACCCACAGCAGCACCCACAGCAGCAGAGCACACTATAATTAGGGAACGTTGGGAAAATTTCTAGTAATTTATGTTCATCTTCTTCTATTTATTATTATAATTCTAACGCTCATTATCTTAAAATCAATATTTTTTTATCGTTCACGTGGCGAATTAACCCTGCGGTACCACAGCAAACTATAATCTGAAAATCTGGACAAAATTTGCAATTTATGTTCATCATCTTCTTCTTCTAATTTTTTATTCCAAAAAAATAATTGCAATCATCGGTGGCGCGGGAGCGCCCACTGCGATTTAGCCCCACGGCACCGCGACAACTATAACTAGAGCACCTGGTAAATTTTGTAATTCATGTTTATCATCTTTTTCTTCGTCTTATTATTTATATTTCAAAAAAAAATAATTTCAATCATCGGTGGGGCGGGGGTGCCACACTGAAATTTAACCCACGGCACCGCGCCAACTATACTTAGAGAACGTGAGTAAATTTTGTAATTCATGTTCATCATCTTCTTATTATTACTATTTTTTACTTTAAAAATTATAATTCCAATCATTGGCGCACGGCATGGCGCCAATTATATTTAGAGAACGTAGGTAAACTTTGTCTGGAGCGCCACTGCACCGCACTAACTATAATTAAACAACGTGGGTAAATTTTGTAATTTAAATTCATCTTATTATTATTATTATTATTTTTTATTTAAAAAAGTATTACTCGGCAACGGAATGATTATAAACATATGTCATTGCGCAGCTAAAACTATAGTTTATTAGGCTATTTTTTAATTTAATTCAAAAAAAGTGGTAGACTAGCCTTGAAAAATGCTCTAAGAATAGAGCAGGAAAAAGGGGCGATTTTTCCCCGGGCGTATGTTTAGACAGAAAAGCTGTGGACTAGTCTGAGATCGACATTATGTGGACTATAGGAAATTTTCATTTGATTTAGCCAGTTGCTCACTAAATAAAAATTTCTACCATATGATAATGATTTGTTTATACATTGATCTAATCACACAGCACTGTTGCATTTTTTTAGTTTGATGAAATGTCAATTGAAAAAATCATACTCACAGCAATCTTTGACAAGCGCGAAATCGCCACTGTTTCAAATTTATTTTGTTTCTTACACATACAAATATAACCTTCTAATTGAAAAAGTGGCGATTTCGCGCTTGTCAAAGATTGCTGTGAGTACGATTTTTTCAATTGACATTTCATCAAAATAAAAAAATGCAACAGTGCTGCGTGATTAGATCAATGTATAAACAAATCATTATTATATGGTAGAAATTTTTATTTAGTGAGCAGCTGGCCAAACCAAATGCAAATTTGCTATAGTCCACATAATGTCCATCTCAGACTGGTCCACATCTTTTCTGTCTAAACATACGCCCGGGGAAAAATCGCCCCTTTTACCTGCTCTATTCTTAGAGCATTTTTCAAGGCTAGTTATTATTATTAAAAACTAGGAAGATTTAGTCATCAATGCAATAGACCATGCCAAAAAAATTTGGGTTTATCTTTGGGTGGGACTGTGTTTTAGTTGTTTGTATATTATGCTTGATAGTAGTTGCGTTTCCAAATTCCATTGTATTCAAAAACACTTTCTGTTTTATTTTTAAATATATATACCGAAAGCGGTAAAATGTAATAAAAACTCAAAGAATATCGGGTTGTTTCACTTCAAACTCTCCTAAATTTGACCAGAAATTGCGACCAAAAATGTAGAAATGAGGGGAAAATTATGCGAATTTTCTTGAAAAGAAATTGTCCAAAACGTAGTGTACAATATATATAGATGGGCAAGAAGGATAGAAGAAGGGTTGGGTGGTTTTAGTGGCGTAGCCAGGAGAGGCGGCCGCCATATATGTTTTTGGAGGAGGGGACAGAGGGGTCCACCCCCCAAGAGCCAAAATTTCGGACCCCCCCCAGAAAAAATCCAGGGCCCCCCTACCTCCCCCCCCTCCCCAAAGCTCGATAGTGGAGTGCTTTTTTTAATTTATTTTTTTAAATTTATTTATTTTATTTTTTAATTTATTTATTTTTTTTATTTTTTTTCAAATCGAAATGTTTTTTTTAATTTATTTCTTTTTTTATTCTTGCGAAAAGCGGTTGTTTCAAGAGGAAAAATATAAAAACCGGGCAAATAGATTTAACATTTCGGAAGCTTATGGGATCGAAAGGAGAGAAAGAAAAAGCCAGTCGCCTTGACGAACTACAGGATGAAAAGTCAGCAAGTCAAAAACAGCGGTCAAAAGTTAATAACAATATAAACCAGAGTCGGAGTTCGGCTGAAAAAGTCGAACAAAACACGAGTGAAACGCGACCAACGGACGAACAAAACTCGCCGAAAACCAACGAAGAGAATCATGGGAGCGGTGATAAAAGCAAGGGAGATAAAATCATGAACAATATGGTGGAAGAGGCGGAAAAAGCCATAAGCCAAGGCATTTATCCCCAACTGGCAAGCCAAGGATCCTCCGGAACTTATTTTGTATTTGATACCCAGGAGGTGAGTCCTTTAAATCTGTTCCGTTTTGCAGAGCACACCTGCAAGCGTTTTTGAATCATGAACTTTCGACAAGTATAGTTGTATTGTATGTACAGACAAAATTTTCAATCAACTATAGTTATAAGGTGAATATCGCAACGAATTTGGCTTATTGTGTGTAATTTATTTCCCTTTTTTTAGTTAAGGTACATACAATCTCAGTGCGGTATTAACTTGCTTATGTATGTTTCTTGTTTTTCAACAAAATAAATAAATATAAAAAGCATTTTTAGGTCATAAAAACTTTTCACTTCTGTTTTTTTCCAATCGTAAATTTTTTTTTTTAATTAGATTTTAAACCTAAGTTTTGACCTCTCTGCAACCTTTAGTAAAAGCTCAAAATTGTCTAATAATTGTAATGGCAGCAGAAATTTGACTAATATTTAGTAATGTCAATATTCTGTCGAGGTTACGGCGCACTGGGGCGGGTCCACTAAACGCGTGCTGACTATAGGTGCTATCTTAGCACGTTGTTTAAAACTCTTGTTAATGTTTTAATTTCTGGGTTTTTTCTCGAAGAATATAACAGAACTTTTTGTTTACTTGGCACAAATTGATATTTTATTAATTTTATACATATTTGTTGTAGATACAAACTATTAAAGCAATAACCCCTAGTTACGGGTTAGCAAAACTTCTAACTACGGTTTAACGCTTTATTAAATTTTATTTCAAACAAATATGCATAAAACTTTTTAATATTAATTTATTATATCTAAAAAAGAGTCCCATAAGTTTTCTCAAGAACAAACCCAGAAATTAAAACATTAATAAGAGTTTAAAACAACGTGCTAACATAGCACCTAGTCAGCACGCGTTTAGTGGACCCGCCCCTGATGGTGCCTGCGTCCAGTTTCGACTAAGACAAGCTATATTGTTACTTTGGCTAATTGGCTTTAAAATTGTTCAGTCCCAAATTCCTTGGGCTCCATCAATCAATCCTAAATGGTTGTGTGGTTGCGCAGTTAAGGCCAAGTAACATCGGCCTAGTGTATTCTGCTTTATGCGAAATAAATAATCTTTTAAATAAAATCATGATTTAGCGATGTTCCAACTTTTCTTCGGGGAGAAAAATTGGAAACACAATTACTTTTTTACAATGTAACCCGCACACACTGAGCAATTTTAATTGGTTTACACAGTTAAAGCTCGGTCGATTTCGCACATATAAAAGTGGTTTTTAGAATAAACTAATTCTTCGTCCGCATTTTAGCTAAAAAAAATAAAATTCGTTAAAATGTCAATTAGGGTAGTGCATTTAATTTCGGCACTTTTTTGTTTTTCCGATGTAACTTTTTACTGTATGGCCCGATTTTCATGTTTGATAGCTCATTTTGAAGCTTTCACGATACTGCGTTGCGTCACAAAAGTTTCACTGTACGAAAGTAGTTTTTTACTTAATTAAATCAGTTTTTTTTTAAAATGGAAAATTGCCAAAATTGAATGTGTGCATTTAATTTCAACACTTTACAAACAATCGATTGTTTCTCAGTCAAAAAATCATCACTTTCAAAAATTTAAAAACCTATCATTATCTCCAGACAGTTTTCTTTAATTTAAACTTTTACTTGTTGTTCAACGTGTAACTGGCAAAAAGTTACAGCTAAAATGCCAAATGGTATCAAAATGAGCAAAATTTGGGAAAAAAGTGCATTTAATTTCGGCACTTTTGAAAAGGACATCCTTAATCAAGTTTGACCCCTACACATTTCAACGTTGTCTTTTAACTATTTACAACTACAATTTAACACCCGACCACTTAATTCAACCCGTTTTTACCAACAGCAATATGTGTGGCGAAATTACACTATTTTATTTTATAACGATTGCTCACCACAGACGCAACGTAGAATCACGGGGACTAAAAATTCGGAAAATAGACTAAATTTTACCAGGGCAGTTTAAATTTTAAACCAAGTTATTGCGTAATCATAAAATGCCCATGTTCTAAAAACGAGTAACAATTTTATTTTTTATAAGTCACACAATATCACATGAAAATATCATAACATAACAAATAAAAAGCGCACGACAGTCATCTACATATAATTAGCTCTCATTTGAGCTATCAAACGTCGTATTCCGTCCAGGATTACCAAAGATATAGTCCAAAATCAAAAATGCCCAATTGGGAAAAGTGCCGAAATTAAATGCACTACCCTAAGCCGGAAAGAATATATACTCTGAAATTTAAATGACAAAATTTTTTTAAATATTATTTTGATATTTTCTATCACAATAACCTCACGCATAACTATATTTTATTTTTGTTTGAAATAAAAGGTTTTTCGCATTACAAAAATATCAAAGTAACTTAAAACTAAAACAATTCGTATAAAACTTTTTAAGCATTACTATTTTTGTCATTTAATTTTTAAAATATATTTATTTCTGATTTATTTAAGTTTTAACAAATTTTATTTTTTATTTTAGCTAAAATCCAAACCCAAAGCCGATCAATTCTAAAACGAACTTTATGAGTGCCGACATGTGCGCTCGTTGAAATATGCGGTATAGTGCGGTATAGTGAAAATAAATAATTAAAACTAATAAAAATGTATAAAATATTGACCACGCATAATATGTTAGCAATTACGATATTTAAAATACTATTATTTTTAAAATAAATAAAAAAATTCAAAACCAATTTAATGCGATTGAAACAACGGAACCGAAAAATTTATAATCTAAAAATTTTTTAACAAATTTAAAATTGTTTTCATAAGAAATTTATTGGGATAAATGTACTTGTAAATAATGTAATAAATGTAATAAATGTAAATGTAATAAATGGTTTGAAAAAAATTTGAAAGGAAAAACTTTTACTTAAAGTTCTAATTTTTGACTAATTTTACGCTAATTTAAGGATAAAATTGACTAATTTTCGTATATTCTGTAAAAAGCTAGGAATTAAAAAATTATGCGTTCTTATTGTTTTTTTAAAGTATAATCGCAGTTTTAATTCGTCCACTTCCACTCATGTCTTACATACAAACTTACGAGGTCAGCCAGATATAATTTAACCATCAGCCAAAACCTAAACCCAAACCAATTTTTAAGGTTTCGAAAGTTCCAAAACTTAAACTTTGTTTTTTTTTTAAAGTTTTTGTGCAAATACGCCGATTAATTACCATAGCAAATTGAATAATGCGAAGTAGAGCGTGGTGTGCAAGACACTCAGTGAAATGCCTTGTGTCCAAACTTCCCGACGACTAAATCTAACGTTACAATGGGTGCTTTTACATATTTGTATATTTATATTTGTATATTTGTACTTTGTATACATTTTTATTTTAGAACACAATAGCTGTATTTAAACCTAAATCTGAAGAACCGTATGCTGAACAGAACCCGAGATGGGTTAAATTTTTCCAAAGAATTTTTTGCGCTTGTTGCTGGGGAAGAAAATGTTTAATACCAAACAATGTAAAAGGAAGTTTTATTTTACTTTTTTAGCATTTTATTATAGTGTTATTTTTTTATATAAAAAATGTTCTTATAAAATAATCTATTTGGCACAATCTTCTAAAAAGTTCATAGACCACATTTTATCGTAGTGTCCAATAAACCTTAAAAGTGAATACAACTCTCATGCAGACGTAATTTCTGGTACAGAGTCTTAGGGATCCAAAAGTAAAAAATGTTTTGGGGTTAGCTTTTCGGTTTTTGTTTAGACTTTAGGTTTTAGATTTTAAATTTTCGGCTCCGAATTCACAAGTTCCGGCCCCGAAATTCCTATTTTTGGCTCCGAATTCCAGCTGTAAATGACCTTGACCCCAACGAACTTAAATCAGTATTTTTAGTCTCTTCTTATTTGTTTCTCAGTTAGAATCCAATCTGAACGGAATGACAATGAAACGGGAACTTAGAGCCTGAAAATGCAAAAACGCTTGAGCTTATACCTGAGCCAAAGGCCAGCCAAACCATTTTTTTACTTTCAGATCAAGTTTCCAATAAGTTTCTGAGAAATTTAGACTTCCAAATTTTCTATTTACGGCTTCAGAAATCCATTATCACGAAGAAGCTTTGTGTTATGAATACATAAAATATATTTTTGTATGCATAATCAAAATTTTACCTATGTTAAATTGCAAATTTGTACATGATGAACCGAACAGAAAAAACTTTATCGTAAGTGTAATATAAATATATTAATACAATAGTTGTGCTTTGATAGTTAATTTTTATGGTTTTTAAGGGATATTTATCAGAAGTGGGGGCGTCTGTCGCAGATGATATGTTAGGACTGCAAGTAGTACCGAGGACCAAATTAGTTCAACTATCAAGTGCATCCTTCTGCTACAGTAAACGAGATTTAAAAAAGGAACCATTGCCGCCTAAGGTAAATCAACTTTCATATATATATTACTTTTTTGAGAAAAAAATAGATGGGATGGTAGCCGGGTCGCTCAAATGTAAACCAAGCTAAATTTGAAAAAGAAACAACACAGAGCTGAATAAAATTACTAACAAAAAATGAGTCGTGGTGCATTCGACCAAAATCGCATAAGGAATAATTTGTATACGGTTTGGTTGAAAAGCGCGTTCGCAACTGTTGAAGCATATGAGTCTTTTTGCTGGAAAACCGCGCAAAAACTGCTGACGTACTATTGCTGAAATAAACATACAGAACGACCAATAAGCTACGTGCCAACCATGCCTATGCAAATTATTTCTTATGTGACTGGTCGATTGGCTAGTGCCTTGTTTACTATTGGGTGTGCGAGAAGTTGAGAGATCGACTCCCACTGAAAGCATTTATGCAATATTTTAGTTTGAAATTAATAATGAATTTTAGATTTTTTATAATTTTTCAATAATTCATTTAAATTTAAAACAAAAAAATCATTTTTTTAAACAGCATTTGTTTCCTCGTTTTGTCAGTCAATCGAATATTCGTCGTTTTGACATTTTAAAATATTATAATACTCGATATTACAATGATTAAATAATAGATTTTATGTAGGTAAAAAACTGTATTTTCTGCTGTATTGCAACTGGCTTACTACTAAACGCTTTGCAGTGAAAACTTTCTGGGGAGACCTTAATTCATGATTGCCTCTTTTTCCCAGTATTGTTGAGGTCATAAACACCATCACCAACCTATTAAGATGAGCCATTGTCCCCTAGCTCTATTTTTTAATCAGTACAATTTCAATTTTTCTCATCAAAACTTACCTTTTTTACTGATAATTTTTTTAATACCTAACTATAAATATAATATTCTTATTTTATATTGTATTAAGATTGGAAGCTTTCAAACATTTGTTCATGGTTATAAAGACGCGGGAGTATGGTTGGATATTTGGGCGAAAAAAGACCCACCCTTGGATCCCGATTTGCAAGAAGAATTTCTTATACTTTTTCAAAAAATGATTGTCCTCGACTACGTCATCAGAAATACTGGTTTGCTATTTTGTTATTAATTATTAAAATAATATGCGCTTTAAGTGAATCTGAATAGTTTTTACTAAAATCCTGTGTGGTGACAAATATTGAATTTTATACGCTTAACACTCAAACATACTACTGAATTTGGTCTTACCTTTTAATAATATCAGATCAGGTCATTGAAGCCGAAGGCAATTAAGGCTGGTTCATATTTATGTTATGAGAAAAGTCTTTTGAATGAAGTCCACAGGACAAACACAGCGTCAAAACGTCCTTTGGACTTTGTCCGTTGTACTTTGTCCTTTGGACAAAGTCCAAAGGACAACTTGTTCATACTTTTTGTCCTTTGGACTTTGTCCGTTAGACTCAGTCCTTTGGACAAATTTCAAGCAGCATTCATACTTCGTCCAAAGGAAAAAGACCACTTGTTCATACTTTTTGTCCTTTGGACTTTGTCCGTTAGACTCAGTCCTTCGGACAAATTTCAAGTAGCATTCATACTTCGTTCAAAGGAAAAAGTCCAAAGGACATTTTGGTTTGTTCAAAGGACGTTTTGGCTGTTCTAAAATTCCTCTTTGGACTTTGTCCAAAAAACGTTTTGTCATAAGTATGAACCAGCCTTTAGTGCTGCAACTTGGAAGCAAAAAAGGGAAACTTGGAGACTGAAGTTTAATGCAACAAACGCCCAAAACCGATTATGTCAAAATTCAAAAAATAGTACCCCTCATATTATGTTTGCGCCAAAACGAGCCCATATTTAAAACTTTATAAACTATTTTATGAAGTGAACGGATTGAATTGTGCTCAATTTTTTCAAAAATATTAAAAAGGTTTGTTCTAAAACCAAACCAAAAAATATATTTTTTGATAATTACTGAAAAAAGATCCAAATTTAACCATAATACCTGTACTTATACAAAAAAATCTTATAGTTGCACCTGATATTCCTGAGTTTGATTTATGCACTGATAATTTTTTCATATAAATTCACCCTTCCGTTAGCGAAATAATTTCAAGTTTTGTTGCTCGTTCAAGTAAATAGCATTTTATTACAATAATTTTGACCAAATTAATTAATAAGTTCGTTGCTAACCACCAATATAGTTTACTTTTTTACAAAACACGCTGGTCAAAATCCATTGTTCTAAACGGAAGGAATCCCCTGCGCATCAAAGGACACCGCGTGCATAAAGGGACTCCCGTATTTATGTCTAATAACCCGCCCGCGCGGCATTCTTTTAGCCATATTCCCACCTTCATTTTAAAGCCCTGTTTTGCCGCTGCTTCTCCGACAACCTATCCCACGGAGCAAAACATATATGACGTGATCACGAATACTACATGACATTTTAAAGCTAAAAAAATTCTAAGGTGAAATTTTAGGTGTTTATTTACCTTTGACATATTCATGTTTAAACTTTTGTAGCTTTGCCGCCTTGACTTTAAATTATAAATTTAAAAATGATCTAAATGTAAATTGTTGTTTTTTTCATTAGATTTACGTGTTTGTAAACCGATTAATCAGTATTTAAATTCAAAATTTACTCTAATTATGCAATATAAAATATATATTTTTTAGATAGAAACAATGTAAATTGGCTGGTTAAATATGAAGGTTATGAGACATCTTCTCCCTCTCTTAAAATTGCTGTTATTGATAATGGGTTAGCCTTTCCATACAAACATCCGGACAACTGGAGAAAATGTACATTTTATAATTATTCTATTTTTTGATTTTGGGCCTTTATGCTTTTTGCGTCTTTGCGCACTTCGTCAATACAAATAAAATATAAAAGCAAAGCAATTAACATTTGACTTTTACATAAGTTAAATAGATTAAAAACAATAAAAGGTACAATTCGTTCACGGGTAAAATATGCTCATTCCATTTGACATGACGTTACAAAAAATATTTAAAAAGATATTTTTAGTCTCAGCGCAATTTTTAACTTTTGTAAATACTTATTGGTGACAATAACACTACATTCGTGTTTTTTCATTGGTTACTCTCGTATTTTTTTCGGAACAAAAAACCAATCATATCTGGCCTGCCTATAGTTAATTAGTTTGTTTTTTGCTATGCTTTTTGTGATGTATTATTAGATTTTTGGTTTTAATTTAGAAAACGGAACAACTTACTAACAATTCAACTGACGATAACCAACACAAATTGTATGTTTTGGTTTTAATTTACTTTATATATAATTTTGCTTTTTTATTTAGATCCATTTTATTGGGCGCATCTGCCAGACGCAAAGAAACCATTTACAAAAGACATTGTTGAACTGGTACTCCCAAAAATAAACTCACCGCAATTTGTTTTCAATTTAACCAGAGCCTTACAAGATATATTCCAAGTAACCCCACGTTTAGTTTTAAATACTTTTATTTATAAATAGGACTGTAATGTTGGACAATTTCCTCGGAATAGTTCATTTATACTTGATGTTCCGAAACCACGACGGGTTTCCTCTTTTTCTGAAGAAAAAACTCGTTGTGGTTTCGAAACGTCAAGTGTAAATAAACTATTTTGAGGAAATTGCCCAACATAACAGTGTTATTTATCATGAATGTTTCTCATAAATCGTTGAAAAATACTTTTTTTTATTAATTATTACAGTCTCCACATATCTTTTACACAAGCTCTTTTATAAAAATTAATTATTCAATTTTTTACACAAGCTTTTTTATTAGTTATTTCAAACCAATAAAAACAGTAAAGCAGTTAAAAATTTCGTGGATTATGTTGAAAAACCCAAAAAAAATTCCCCAATATAACAGCAGGTTTAACATACATACAAACTTTACAGATTACAGGACTATTATTTGTGTTCACCAATCAAAATATGCTTTAGAACGACCCCGACTTCGACAAGGAAAAATTCCACGGGCAGATGCGGGTGTTGCGAGGGCAGCTGCACAACCTCCGCCTGGCATTGGCAGCCTGCAGCCAGGGGAGCAGCGTAAGCCCCTCGGAATTGGTGAAGTATCCGACTAAGGACATCGTGGCCGTTTCCCAACTCTACCGCCCCAGCGCCCAACGGATCGGGAAAAAACACGAGTGCGACTTGGTGACCCAAGTACCCAACTACTACACGTGGGAAACGGCATTCAAAGTGAAAATCGTCACGACGAACACGTGTTTTCACAGATTTTAATCAACCAAAGGCCACCGATCAGCGACTAGGATGGAAATACTGTTGAAATTTTTCATCGTGTTATTTTTTACATGTTTTTATAGTATTTGAAAAAATATGTAACGTTATCTAAATTTTTAGTTCTTCCTTTTGTGTAGTTGACGCTGTATGAATTATATTAATGTTTTTAAATAATGCACACCATAAGTGTTGCATTTGGCAATCTTTTAGAACCCATTTTTTTCTGAAATAAATTTGTTTTAGTTTTTCGAAAAATAAATTGCTTATAACAAAACTTATAATTGAGTATTGAGTTTGAGCGAATATCCCAATCTCCCCATATAAAAAGGGAATTGCTGTTCATATGATCTTACACAATATTAGAACTCACTACTAATAGGTCGGGCCAGTGCAGCAATAGATATGACTAAGGGCAACTTTGTGGAAGGATTTAAGGAAAGGGTATATGACAATATTACTATTGTAACTACTAAAATTGTTTATTTTTCATTGATTGATTGTCTGTCTTGAGCATCTTGTTTAAGTTATTTTCTTAGTCATCTTGATTGATTCTTTGTATTACAAAAGCCTTATACCATTTCCCTCGCACCCCTCCTTATTCAACCCGTCAGCTATACCATTTTTCATTTATGTATATACACACTCTATATGATGGAATACCAGTCATAGGATTTATAAATGCACATAAGTAACTTACCTTAAAAAAAACTTTATGCGTATTCAAATTTTTTATTGATAAATATAAGATTATGTGTAAGTAGTCGCATGAAATTAATGGATTTTTTAACAACAATATAACATAACTCTCAAAAATGTCCTTATACACTTATGTTTCAATAAAAAGTGTTTAAATATTTAATGCGACTTCTTTGGCACTCATGCAAGGAAATTTGCTGAGCGAGTAAAAAAGTTGACTAAACAAAACATTACTGTACGAGAAATCAGTATGTATAGTAAACAAAAATCTGCTAAAAATGATTGATACTGGAAAAAATTATCAGGCGTGCACATCTCCCTAACAGAACGGTTTATTTATACAAAAGGTTTAGTATTGTATATAAAATTGAATGGTTACTATACATTTATTTAGGTATCTTCTGAATCAACCGCAATGTTAGTGAAATATGTTTAGCTGAAATTTTTTTCCAGTGTCAATCATTTTTGAACAGGTTAAAAATTTAGGTTCTCAAAAGAGTTGCGAGTTTGACCCAAAATTTTGATAAAAAAAATTGTAGTCATTTTTTTGGTTTTTTGCTTCATGTAATCATTACATTATTATAAATTTAATTCATATTCACTCCTTTCAGTTTTAAAGCGCTAAATATGTCCTTGTTTCATTTTATTATGTTATTCACATATTTATTTACTATTTTGTAGTTGGTTGTTTAAATACAGAAGTCACTCACAAAAAGTTATAGAACCACGGTTTCGGTTACCAATCAATTCTCAGTCGGACTGCTTTTGGTGTGCATTTAAATAAAAAAGCTTTTATAGTTTTAATTTTAGTTTTAGTGAATTGGTTTGGCACAATAATTTTTTTGTCTTAAAGTTTTAAGATTGGTTTTCCAAAATTCCATAAGCATATTGCTTAGATTAGTACCAAATTACCCAGAAAGACTTTAACTTCTAAATTTGATTCATTCTAACTGTGTCACGATACTAAATAACTGTTTCGACCATTGTTTTTGAACGCAGAACACACTTTTTAGATGATTTAGAAAATCAACCAATTTATTCATAACTACGGCGAGCAAAACTTTTTTGAAAATTCGAAATAGTTTTTTTTTATTTCATTTTCCTATCAGTATTTTCATTTTCCTACCATAAATACGTCGTGATTTGTGTTATATTTATTTTTTCATAATAAATTTGCTAGAAAAGGTATAGGTGGTAAATTAACTCTAATAGTCTTAAAAATATGATGCCTATTTGTTTTATAGCTTTGGTGCACGGTTCTTTACTTATTTATAATTACTTTTATTTGTCTTAAAAATATAAAAAGGTATTTAATTACTTGTCAGTAAAGATTTATACTCTTTAATTTTTATTTAAAAAATTATAAATACTAAAAACTATAATAACTATTGTAATACGTTTACTAGCCTTGAAACTGCTCTAGAATATACATGTATAAAAGGGGAACAATTTTACCACAAGCGTATGCTTAGACAGAAACAATGCGGAAGTCTAAGGCGAACATAATGTGGACTCTAGAAAATTAGCATATGGTGGTTTCTGCAGTTACTCCCCTAATAAAAAATTTAGACCATAAAGATTTTTTCTACGGTTAGCTAATTACAACAAATTTTAGTTCCTTTATAGTCCGATGGAATTTGAAAAAAGCCATGGTTACGGCAATCTTTGATAATCGTGAAATTGCCACTTTTTAAAATATCAGTTGCATTTTGTATATTTAAGAAACAGCTATAGCTATACATTTGAAAAAGTGGCGATGGGAAAGCCAAACAGTGCCTTGCATGAGATGATTAGTTTTTAATTGTCATTGCATCAAACTGAAGAAGAATTACAATAGAAAAAACGCGGGTGAGGGAAAGGGGGAACCTTTATGCATGCAATGATAAAATGTAATAATTTGATTAATATTGTGTTAGTTCAAAGTTACCTGAAGATAATTTATTAAATAGAAAACGAAAGGACAAGTGGAAACGAAAACAGTAGAGTTTTGAGGGGAGATGGAAAAAATATTAATAGTTAAAAAAAATCACGAATTAACTAAACACGCATAAATAAAACGCATAAATTACAAGATGATCTAAATAGAATTGCCCAATGGGCCCAAGATTGGCAGCTCAATTTATCTGAAAATACATTTAAATATTTGTAAAAATGTACACAAAACGGATTATTAACTAAATAATAAGAAGCTACCTGAAACTAATATGGTAAAAGACTTAGGTGTGTTTATCACTAGTGACTTAAACTTTTCAATACATTGTAAAAAAATAGCAAGTAAAGCTTTAAAAACAGTTAACTTAATTTTTAGATGTTTCAAATCGCAATCCATTAAAAACTATCTAATTGCTTATAGACTAGTTCGGAATAAGCGTCTTTTACTGTACGAGAGGGTACAAAAAGAAAAAAATAAAATTTGAAAAATCTTAGCTTTCCTAGTTTCTTAAGTTTAAACCTATACTTCATAAAAATTGCTACACGATGATATGTTTCACTACGTTGAAGTGCTGTAATATATCAATTTGTGCTAAATAAATTTTTGTTTTTTAATTAAACGTCACAATAGTTTAAAATCACCACTAAAATAGTATTATCCTGAACAGTGATTTCGAATTAGTAAAAATAAAGATGAAATTTGTGATTTTAAACTAATTTTAAAGCTACATAGTTTTTTTAATGTTTTGCTTGTAAAACTATTTAAAATTTAAAAATTAATTTTAAAAAGTCCATTCCAAGCTTTTAAATTAAGCATTTTCCGGCAAAAAACTAAAAATCCCCAAAAACTGCTTTTGCTTTTGCAATATTTAAAAAGTATTTAAGAAATTTTGAGAGAGAAAAGGGGTCACTTTTAAACCAATAAATATTTGAAATATTTTAAACCGTAAAATGTACTAGTCGCTCGCTGTTTCTCAATTTTCCCTCTACATATGATTGGCGCTAGTAGTTATGTACCCTCTTCCTAACACTAAAAAAAAAACCCTTATTCCGAACTAGTCTATAAAAGTTTTCTGCGTCCTACTATTGAGTACGCAAGTGTTGTTTGGAATCCATATATGGCTAAGGATAAATACATTTTAGAAAAAGTCCAACGTTATTTTACTAAAGAGTTTTTAAGGTTTGCAAATTAAAAGATACTGGATATATAAACAGACTAAACACACTTAATCTAGAAACTTTAGAGAATAGAAGAGAAAAGATGGATATGTTTGAAACATTTAAAATCTTAAATCAACTTGTAAATTTAAACCCTGAGAAATATTTTGTTCCTAACACTAATCCAACCAGAGGACATTCAAAAAAACTCAAAAAAGAACACTCAAGAGTCAATTGCCCAAAAATACAGTTTTTTATTAGAGTTATAAAGTAAATGGAATTACCTAAATAAAAATAAGTGAGTTTGTAAAAATAATTGTCCCAATTTAAAAAATCTTTGAAGATTTAACTCATGGTAATAATGACTAAATAAAGAGCTTTACTTTTCTAAAGCCTTTAGTCATTTTTTTCTAGTAAGTCTAAATCAGCCAGGTCTTCTCTCAACTTTGTGATCTGTGTTTTTGTAACTCAACTGGGTTGCAATCACATTTGTGTTTGTGTTTTCTATTGTTTTCTTGATGTATTACTAGAAAAATAAAAATCTTAAATCTTAAACCAGGCGAGTTTCCGCCCCTACCATAAATTTTTGCTTGATTTTTAGGTTTCGCTTAGGCTTAGGCAAGTAATATGGTTTTTATTCCTCAGTTTAAAAAACACACTGTTAAATACAAATTTACTGCAATAAAGTTTTGCTTGATTTTCAGGTTTCGCTTAGGTTTAGGATTGCAGTTTTTCGAAACAAATTAAATAAACGTTTATCATGGTAAAATTTGGCTTGATTTTTTAGTTTTTGCATGGGCTTAGAAAAAAAATGTTTTCGATCTATTGTTTAAATATCAAAATGCAAGTTTCTCGTATTTTGGAAAGTACGTGTGCAAAATCGCATTCAAAAGACGAGTTTTCCGAAGACGAGATGTTTAAAAGACGAGCTTTCCGAAGACGAGTTGTAGAAGATGAGATGTTAAAAGACGTAATGTAGAAAACGAAATTTCCGGGAACCCTAGAAAATGGTGTCCGAAAATTTCGTCTTCTACATCTCGTCTTTCAACATCTCGTCTTCTACAACTCGTCTTCGAAAAGCTCGTCTTTTAAACATCTCGTCTTCGGAAAACTTGTCTTTTGGATGTGATTTTGTAAACGCACTTTTCAAAAAACAAGTTTCTGTTATTTTTTGACTAAAACAATGCATTGAAAACCTTTTTTACCTAAGCCTAAGCAAAAGCCAAAAATCAAGTAAAATTTTTATAATGATAAACTTTTATTAAATGATTTATATAAAAAACTGAGAACCTAAGCCTAAGCAAAACCTAAAAATCAAGCAAAACTTTGTTATTGTAAATTTGTATTTAATGATGCTTTTTGAACTGAATAGTAAAAACCTTATTTTTTTTCCTAAGAGCAATACGTAACTGAACGAAGTACGTTACAT
>JASAMX010021163.1:0-11637 GCA_030248175.1 Microlaimidae sp. YZB2_3 | reverse complement strand
GGGACGTAACCAGGGGGGCGGCCGGCCCCTCCCCCGAAACGGTCGGACAGGGGGGAAAATAAGGATAGTGGGTGGGGGAGGGGCGGCCGCCCCCCCCCCCGAAATGGTCGCCAGATAGTAAAATTTGGGGGTTTTCAGAGGCTAAAAATTCAAAATTTTCTAGCGCCTCGCTAATCGCTCGGCGCCAAACTTTAAAATAATTTTAGTACCCCAATGGACCCCCAAAAACCAAAAATTTGTTCCGCTTCGCTTCGCTCAGCGGTCACTTTCTATAGTATATATACATATATCTCGTTATTTATGTTGCCTGATGCTAATGTTATTATTTCAAAGGTAGTACAATAATTTTTATAAGTAATAAGTACTACACAGAAAGCAAAACAAACAATCATATTGGTTGATTTATGTACCTCTCCCTCCTAAATTTTCCTGCCGCCTATAGCATTGGCTCGGATTTTTTTCATATAGGTAGGTACCCTAGAAAACATGGAGCCGAGATGCTGCTCATGTGCTTTGGTTTACAATGTGGGTTTAGCCAAGGGGTCTGAAACTAACGTCTCTAAATTCCTTTTTTGTAAAATCCAGGCTCTGCCAATGTGTGCTTATGTAATTTTTAACTAAGAAAACATGTTTTTACCCCTAAAAACATTCAGATAATAGGTTATTAGGCCAAAAACAGTGTATTATACAGTTTTATCTACGTTTATCCCTGCTTTGTTAACGTTTTCAAAAATTAAGGGAGGGGGGCTCCACTCCCAAAAATTTTGGGGGGGGGGGGAGGGGGCAGAGCCCCCCCCCCCGAAATTTTTTTTTGTACTACAATCCGCCCCCCCCCCAAAATGAAACTCTGGCTATGTCCCTGCTAATAACAGACCTGTGCACAACCCCCTCCGGGATTTTATTGGGGGGGTCAATTCCAAAACGGGGGGCATGGGGGGCAACTTTTTTGAAACAGGGGGGGCAAGCAGGGAAGAAAGAGAAAAAAAGAAAAAAAAGGAGAAAAAAAGAAGAAAAAGGAGAAAAAAAGAAGGAAAAGGAAAAAAAGACAAAAAAGCGAAATCAAGGTAAAAATAGATCTAAAAGGGCTTAAAATGCAATGAAATAGGCTAAAAAATTTAAAATTTCGCGACGAGGTCATAATAGGTCCAAAATGGCGCCATAATTTTTGGGTACTTTTTCATTCTTGGGCGGAGGGCAATAAAACGGGGTGGGGGTGGGTGGAGAATCCTCTAATAAAGCGGAGCGGGAGAAAGGAATTTTCAGACCGCCGTGCACAGGTCTACAAAACCTCTTGCTACCCCCATCTCTCTTTCTCATCCCAACAAAATTTTGAGTATAATTTTAGGTTTAAATACTTAATGTACCAAACCAAAACAATGTTTTTAGTAGAAACAATACTTACCTACGCTTTCATATGTGTTTTTGGGGGGACAGGGGGGTGCACCCCCCCCCCCTTAAAGCCAAAATTTTGGACCCCCCTAAAAAAATCCAGGGCCCCCCTCCCCCTAAAGCTCGAGAGCGGTCCGGCCTGACCCCCCCCCCCTAGCGAGGCTGACACTGTCCCCCCCCCCGTCCAGACCAATTTGAAAGTATATTTTTTATTTACTGTCAAAAACACGTTTTTTAGTTAAAAACAGTGTTTAAATACACTTTTTAGGCCTAAATAAGCGGTTTTAGTACATAAAATTCAATATTAGACCTAAAAACACTTAAATTATTAAATTAAAAAATTTTGTTAAAAAATCGGACCCCCCGCCCTGACCCCCCTAAATTTGAAATCTCGCCCCCGGGTCGACCTCCCCTAAAAAGCCAGAGGGGTCTGGACCCCCCCCCCCTGGACCCCCCTAAAAAATTTTGGCCTTCCACCCGGGGGTGTACCCCACCCTAGCGGACCCGACCAAAAACATCTATGGTAAATAAAATGTTTTCATTTTCTTGGAACCCTACTCCAGACATGTCCACGGTCTGGAAATGCCCCCCCCCGTTTTATTGGAGGATTAGCCCCTCCCCCAGTTCTATTGCCTCCCCACGCCAAAAAATTAAAAAGTACCATAAAATTATGACGCCATTTTTGACCTTTGATGACGGCATCATCGGGAATTTTTTGCAGTTTTTAATCTATTTCAATGTATTTTAAGCCATTTTAGACCTATTTTTACCTTATTTTCGCTTTTTTTTCTTTTTCCTTTTTTTTCTCTTTTTTCTCCTTTTTTCTTTTTTTCTCTTTTTTTTCTTTCCGCCCTGCTTGCCCCCGTTTTATTGCCCCCCCCCCCCGTTTCAAAAAGTTGCCCCCATTTGGAGAGTCCCCCGTTTTAACCCCGGGGGGCAGTGCACAGGTCTGCTACTCAGATTCAAGGTTGGGAAAGAAGCGGAACCCAGCGAAACAGTTCGGTGTTTTCGAGCTGGGGGAGGGGCACCAAGACGGGGGGACAGAACAACACAGCAAACCAAGAAGGGGAACGTTTCCGGAACGTGTACAGGTTTGCTCTGCTTCAAACCCTCACCCCTTCCCCCCCCCACCTCGGTAAAGTTGGAAAGGGGTATTGTAGAGTTCTGTATGCAAATTGGCTAATAATATATACCGTTTCTGCTGCATCTGCTCCTGGAGCTTGCTGTACTTTTCCAGCATCGGCAGGCAGAGGGAGATCCCGTCCACGGCCCCGGCTATGTTGCGCTGGAGCTTACGAAAGCGCACGATGTCCTTGGCCTGGCTCAGCAATTGGGCGCTGCTCTCCGCCAAGTGGTCGTCTAATTCCGCCGTATCGTCCTATAACAAATGTGCATAAATTCGTTGTATTAATGTTTCACAGTAAGACGCCCAGTAAACGCACAAGAAAATCACAGGTACAGTATGCACGATATTCTCGGCCTGGCTTGGCAGTCGGGCGCTGCTCACCGCCAATCGGTCGTCCACTTCTGCCGTGTCGATTCGTTATAATAAATACACGTTGTATTGATGTTTCACAATCAAGAGCATAGCCAGGGGTTCTTCTAGACCCCCCTTTTGGGTCGGCCGAAAGGGAAAAAATTGGGGTTAGACCTTTCTTTTAGGTCGCCAAGGATAAAAATTTGGGGGTTTAGAACGGCCATTTTTTTAAAATTTTCTCGCGCTTCGCTCCGCTCAGCGCTCGCTATAGTATCCACTTCCAAATTTGTGTAACTTTGTTTTGTAATCTTGGTATGACCACGCTGGACCCATCCCCACCCAATTCTTAATGTTTTAATTGGTCTCCACTTCCAAATTTGTGTTACTTTGTTTTGTAATCTTAATACCACCACACTAGACCCCCCTTTAGATTGTTATATAGTGGTATTAAAAATTTAAAGGTTAGGAGAAGTAATTTTAAAAACATTTTCTCGCACTTTGCATTGCTCAGCTGTAATTCAATGTGCTCATTTTAATGTTTTAAGGTTTTTACTTTTAGGTTTTTAAATGTTTTTGAAATCGAATATTATGAGATATCAAATTGTTTGTAAAAAAAAATTTTCTTTGTTTTATGGACTTATTTTTATTGTATAGTAGGAAAATAATAAAGTACATAGGTGGGCAGCCTCTCGGATTTTGGGGGGGGGTATAGGGGGGGGGTCAAATTTTAGGGGGGTGTCCAGCAAGACCCAAATTTTGAGGGGGGGTGTACCCAATATTTCCGCGCTGCCTTAAAATGAGCTTAAAACGCGTGAAAAACGTAAAACGAGGCTTTATAAATGCTTTGAAACTGTGTAAGATAAAATTGAGACCTTGCTCTGCAACTTATAAATTTTATTTTTTTAATTCTTTTAATAATAATGTGGAGTTGCGCAGTTAGGATTTCATTTCAGGGGCGTCGGTCCTGGGGGGAAGAGAAAAAGTGTTGTCAAAGCGGGCGCGAAAGCGCCGCTGCCTGCATGCGTGGCCGCGCCGGCCGGACGAGAGAGGCGTGGGCCGCGGGCTGCTAGGGGGCCCTGGGAGAGTCCCCCAGCCGCCGGAAGCGAAATTTTTTTAAAATATAATACTAAAAACAGCTTAAAAATTGTCGCCTGATGATCCCGTGAAAATACTTTTTACTTTTTATGTTTACCTAATTTCTACATAATTTGATCTTCAAAATTCAGTCAGGGGAGTCCGGGTGGCAGAATGCCCTCGCCCCGGGGGAGACAATTTTTAATTTAAGGTGCTAAAATACCTACACTAGAAATTTTAATTCCAGGTGATACTAATTACAAAATTTAAGGTTTCTTTATACCTATACTACATTTATAAATAACATGTGTTTAAAACGTTAATAAAAGGGGATAATAGTGTTTATAGTAGTTTTATTAAACTGTATACCTTAACTACTGAACGGGATAATTGATTTGTAATCGAAAAACTAAGATAAACTGTCAATTTAAACTGCCCGCGTAGCGGGGAAATTTAAACTGCCCGCGTAGCGGGGGAATTTAAAGGTAATAAAAGGTAATGACAAATGAGGTAATTAGACTTTCCGCGCGAAGCGCGGAAAAATTTTTTAGTCCTTTTATAACACTTAAAAAATTTTCTTCGGGAGGCCGATTTTAGGGGGGGGGTGTCCCCACTATCCCCAAAATTTAGGGGGGGGGGTCAGCAAAATCCGAAATTTTTGGGGGGGTATAACCCCCCCCAACGCGTGCCCAGGGGGCGGGGGGGGGGGGTCTAACGCCCCCCCCCAGTGGCGTGCCCGGGGGGGCGGGGGGGGGGTGGGCGGCCGCCCCCTCCCCCCCCCGAAATCCGGCGAAGCCGGTTTTTTTTTAAGAGGGGACCCATACGTTGTTTAAATTTTGAAGAAAATTTTTTTCTCTTAAATATTGATTGATACAGAAACTTTCCTGATGCCTTCCCAAAAGCATATTAATAGTCAAAAAACCGAATTTTCCCCGCTTCGCGGGTGGTTAAATTAACCATTTTTCTTAGTTTTTCAATTTCAAATCGATTTTGCCGCTCAATAGTTTAGGCATTCATGTTTTTAAATAAAACTACTATAAACACTATTAACCTTTTGTTAACGTTTTAAACACATGTTTTAAATGGGTAAGAATAAAAAAAAAACTTTAAATTTTGTTTTAATTTTCATCTGGAATTAAAATTTCTAGTGTATTTACAGTCCTGTGCACGGTCTGAAAATGCCCCCCCGTTTTATTGGAGGATCCCCCCCCCCCCGTTTTTCTGCCCCCGCCAAAAAATGAAAAAGTACCCTAAAAATATGACGCCATTTTTGACCTATGATCAGTTTACGCCCATCATCGCGAATTTTTTGCAGTTTTTAGCCTATTTCAATGTATTTTAAGCCATTTTAGACCTATTTTTACCTTATTTTCCGCTTTTTTTGTCCCTTTTTCCTTTTTTCCCTTCTTTTTCTCTTTTTTCTCCTTTTTTTTCTCTTTTTTCTTTCCCCCCTTTCTTGCCCCCCGTCTTTGTAACCTTTCATTTATCCGGCATCGTACTTGTGAACATGGACGTAGCCAGGATTTCGGAAAGGGGGTCCAACCCTGAACAAAATTTTGGAAAGGGGGGGGGGTCCAGGAGGGTGCAACTTCCAAACGTTATAAAAGGGCTAAAAAATTTCCCGCGCTTCGCGCAAAGTGTTTATTGCCTTGTTTATGTCACATACTTTATCATAGGTGGGCAGGGGGGGGGGGGGGTCAGTGGCGTGCCCAGGATTTCATTTCGGGGGGGCGGCGTCTGGGGGGGTACTAACCCTGAAGGAGGGTCTGGGGGGCGGCAGCCCTCCCCCCCAGTAGTGGGGGGTCTGGGGGGCGAGCGCGCCCCAGCGGGGTCACGGAGCAGAGCCCCTTGACAGGGGGGTCCGGGGGCAGAATGCCCCTCGGGGGAGAAAATTTTTAATTTAAGGCGCTAAAATCAGACCTGTGCACTGCCCCCCCCCCCGGGGGTTAAAACGGGGGGGCGGGGAATTCCCAAACGGGGGGGGCAACTTTTTTGACACGGGGGGAGGCAATAAAACGGGGGGCAAGCAGGGGAGAGAAAAAAGAAAGAAAAAGGAGAAAAAAAGAGAAAAAAAAAGAAGGAAAAAGGGAAAAAAGGGACAAAAAAAGCGGAAATAAGGTAAAAATAGGTCTAAAATGGCTTAAAATACATTGAAATAGGCTAAAAACTGCAAAAAATTCGCGATCATGGCGTCATCATAGGTCAAAAATGGCGTCATATTTTTAGGGTACTTTTTCCATTTTTTTGGCGGGGGGGGGGGGCACAACAAACGGGGGGGGGAAGATCCTCCAATAAAACGGGGGGGCATTTTCAGACCGTGCACAGGTCTGTAAAATACACTAGAAATTTTAATTCCAGATGATAATTAAAACAAAATTTAAGTTTTTTTTTTATTCTTATCCATTTAAAACATGTGTTTAAAACGTTAATAAAAGGTTAATAGTGTTTATAGTAGTTTTATTTAACATGTATGCCTTAACTATTGAGCGGCAAAATCGATTGAAATGGAAAAACTGAGATAAACTGTCGATTTAAACTACCCGCGAAGCGGGGAAAATTTGGTTTTTTGACTATTAATATGCTTTTGGAAGGCATCAGGAAAGTTTCTGTATTAATATTTAAGAGAAAAAAAATTTCTCTCCCAAAATTCAAAAAACGTAAGGGTCCCCCCTTACGAAAAAATCCCGGCTTTCCGGAGGGGGGCGCCCATAGGTTATTTTGGGGGGGAGGGGCGGCCGCCCCCCAACCAAAATTTTGACCCCCCTCGTAGAAAAAAATAGCCCGACCCTTCCCCCCAAAAGCTCGAGGCAGCGGCCACCCCCCCCCCCCCCCTCCCCCTCGGGCACGCCACTGGGGGGGGTTTTTATTCTGTCAAAAGGGGGGGGTTTTGTTTTTTTTTTTTTGCTTGGGTTTTGTTTTTTTGCTAATTTTTTTGGTTAAATTTTGTTATTGGATCGGAACCTCCCCTCGGTGGGCAGGGGGGGGGGGGGTTATACCCCAAAATTTCGGATTTTGCTGACACCCCCCCCCTTAAATTTTGGGTAGTCGGGGACACCCCCCCAAAATCGCCGCCCAAAGAAAATTTTTTAAGTGTTATAAAAGGACTAAAAAAATTTTACGCGCTTCGCGCGGAGTGTGTATTTCCTTATTTCCCCGTTCATTACCTTTTATTACCTTTAAATTCCCCCGCTACGTGGGCAGTTTAAATTTCCCCGCTACGCGGGCAGTTTAAATTGGCAATTTATCTTAGTTTTTCAATTGCAAATCGATTATCCCATTCAGTAGTTAAGGCATACATGTTTAATAAAACTACTATAAACACTATTATCCTTTTTTTAACGTTTTAAACACATGTTATTTATAAATCTATAGTATAGCTATAAAAAACCTTAAATTTTGTAATTAGTATCATTTGGAATTAAAATTTCTAGTGTATTTTAGCGCCTCAAATTATAAATTTTCTCCTCCGGGGGGGCATTGTTCCCCCCGAACCCCCCTGACTGAATTTTTAATATCATAGAAAATTATGTAGAAATTAGGTAAAAAACAAAAGTAAAATGTATGTTCACGGGATCACCAGGAGACGATTTTTAAGCCGTTTTTAGTATATATTTTAAAAAAATTTCGCCTCCGGCGGCTGGGGGGACACCCCCAGGGCCCCAGACCCCCCGGCCGACGCTTCGCGTCGGCTGGCGCCGCTACGCAGCGCAGGCAGCGGCGCTTCGCGCCGCTTTGACAACACTTTTTCTCTTCCCCCCAGGACCGACGCCCCTGAAATGAAATCCTGACTGCGCAACTCCACATTATTATTAAAAGAATTAAAAAAATAAAATTTATAAGTTGCAATCGTCTTATTTTAATCTTACACAGTTTTAAAGCATTTCTGAGCTTGTTTTACGTTTTCTTTTACGCGTTTTAAGCTCACTTTTCAGGCAGCACGGAAATATTGGGTACGCCCCCCCTCAAAATTTGGGTCTTTATGGACACCCCCCTAAAATTTGACCCCCCCCCTATACCCCCCAAAATCCAGGAGGCTGCCCGCCTATGTACTTTATTATTTCCTACTATACAATAAAAATAAGTCCATAAAACAAAGAAAAAAATTTTTTTTACAAACAATTTGATATCTCATAATATTCGATTTCAAAAACATTTAAAAACCTAAAAGTAAAAACCTAAAAACATTAAAATGAGCACATTGAAATTACAGCTGAGCAATGCAAAGTGCACGAAAAATGTTTTTAAAATTACTTCTCCTAACCTTTAAACTTTTTAATACCACTATATAACAATCTAAAGGTGGGTCTAGTGTGGTGGTATTAAGATTACAAAACAAACTAACACAAATTTGGAAGTGGAGTCCTATTAAAACAATAAGAATTGTGTGGGTCATGGGTCCAGCATTTAACGTCATACCAAGATTACAAAACAAAGGTTCACAAATTTGGAAGTGGATACTATATCGAGCGCTGAGCGGAACGAAGCGCGAGAAAATTTTTAAAAAAACGGCCGTTCTAAACCCCCAAATTTTTATCCTTGGCGACCTAAAAGATGGGTCTAACCCCAAATTTTTCCCTTTGCCGACCCAAAGGGGGGTCTAGAACCCCCTGGCTATGCCCATGCTTGTGAAACATCAATACAACGTGTATTTATTATACAACGACACGGCAGAAGTGGACGACCAATTGGCGCAGAGCAGCGCCCGACTGTTAAGCCAGGCCGAGAACATCGTGCGCACATAACTTTACAATTTACTTGTGAAACATTTACTGGGCGTCTTACTTGTGAAACATTAATACAATGAATTTATGCACATTTCTTATAGGACGATACGGCGGAATTAGACGACCACTTGGCGGAGAGCAGCGCCCGACTGCTGAGCCAGGCCAAGGACATCGTGCGCTTTCGTAAGCTCCAGCGCAACATAGCCGGGGCCGTGGACGGGATCTCCCTCTGCCTGCCGATGCTGGAAAAGTACAGCAAGCTCCAGGAACAGATGCAGCAGAAACGGTATATATTATTAGCCAATTTGCATACAGAACTCTACAATCCCCCTTTCCAACTTGACCGTGGTGGGGGGGGGGAAGGGGTGAGGGTTTGAAGCAGAGCAAACCTGTACACGTTCCGGAAACGTTCCCCTTCTTGGTTTGCTGTGTTGTTCTGTCCCCCGTCTTGGTGCCCCTCCCCCAGCTCGGAACACCGAACTGTTTCGCTGGGTTCCGCTTCTTTCCCAACCTTGAATCTGGGGTGGCAACCCTGTGCCACTGCCCCCCGGGGTTAAAACGGGGGGGAATTCCAAAATGGGGGGGCAACTTTTTTGAAATGGGGGGGGGGCAATAAAACGGGGGGGCAAGCAGGGCGGAAAGAAAAAGAAAAAAAGAAAAGAGAAAAAGAGAAAAAGAAGGAAAAAGAAAAAGAAAAATAAAGTAAAAATAGGTCTAAAATGGCTTAAAATACATTGAAATAGATTAAAAACTGCAAAAAATTCGCGATGAGGGCGTCATCATAGGTCAAAAATGGCTTCATAATTTTAGGGTACTTTTTTATTTTTTGGCATGGGAAGGCAATGAAACGGGGGGGAGGGGCTAATCCTCCAATAAAACGGGGGGGGGGGCATTTCCCAGACCGTGCACATGTCTGGAGTAGTGTTCCAAGAAATGGAAAAGCATTTTCATTCACCCCCATAGGTGTTTTTGCGTGATCTGGTTCCGCTCGGGGGTCCACCCCGGTGGAAGGCTAAAATTTTTTAGGGGGGACCAGTGCTGCACCCCCTGGCTTAAGAAGGGGGGTGGACCCCGGGTACAAGATTTTCAAAATTAGGGGGGGGGGGTCAAGGGGTCCAATTTTTTAACAAAATTTTTTTAACTCAATAATTTAAGTGTTTTTAGGTCTAATATTGAATTTTATGTACTAACACAGCTTATTTAGGCCTAAAAAGTGTATTTACACACTGTTTTTAACTAAAAAACCGTGTTTTTGGCAGTAAATAAAAAATATACTTCCAAATTGGTTGTTGTTGTTGTTGATAACCTGAAACTTATCTTCCCTATGCAGATTATGCAAAGGGCAGGCGCTAAGACAAGCCAGGAGGGGCGAAAATGTTTCACCCCTATGGTTAAGACTCTTCGTCCAACATTAATAACAATGTTGGCAACCTTTACCGCTAGAGTGTTCACTACATCCAGTGTTCACCCAAATTGGTCGGGAAGGGGGTCAGCCTCGCTAGGGGAGGGTCAGGCCGGACCGCTCTCGAGCTTTGGGGAGGGGGGGCCTGGATTTTCGGGGGGTTTTCAAAATTTTCGTCTCGGGGGGTACACCCCCGCCCTCTGTGCCTCCCAAACACCATGGAGTTAATACATTTATCTTAAATGGGTCAAATCCAAATTTACTCCTCTGCCTGAATATTTATTCAATACCTCAAGCGGTTTTTTTACAGTTTATATAGTGCTATTATTTGAGGTTAAAGCAGGCCTGTGCAGGGCTTGGTTGGAAATGCCCACCCGCTTTATTGGAGGATTTCCTCTCTCGTTTAAGGGCCCCTCCCCACCACCGCCAAAATGGAGAGTTGCCCTGATCTCTGGCGCCATTTTCGACCTATAATGGTCCCGTCATAATATTTTAAAATTTTAACCTATTTCAATGCATTTTAAACCATTTTCGACCTATTTTACCTTATTTTCGCTTTTTTTGTACCTTTTTCCTTTTTTCTTTCTTTCTCTTTTTCTCTTTTTATTTTTTTCTTTCTCCTCCCTCCCCCGTTTTATTGCTCCCCCTGTTTCAGAAGGGTCTAACCCGTCCGCCCTTTGGTTTCGGTGCCCTCCCCCCAATAAAACCCCTGGGGCAGTGCACAGGTCTGTTATTAGTATTAAAACTGTGATTAAATCAGGGACGTAGCCAGAGTTTCATTTTCAAGCGGATTTTAGTACGAAAATTTCGGGGGGGGGGGGGGCGGAGCCCCCCTTAATATTTGAAAACGTTAAAAAAGCAGAGATAAACGTAGATAAAGCTGTATAATAAATTGTTTTTTGGCCTAATAACCTATTATCTAATGTTTTTAGCTGTAAAAACATGTTTTCTCAGTTAAAAATTACATAAGCACACATTGGCAGAGCCTGGATTTTACAAAAAAAGAATTTAGAGACGTTAGTTTCAGATCCCTTGGCTAACCCCACATTGTAAACCAAAGCCCGTGAGCAGCATCTCGGCTCCATGTTTTCTCGAGTACCTACCTATATGAAAAAAATCCAAGCCAATGCTATAGGCGGCAGAAAATTTTAGGAGGGGAGAGGTACATAAATCAACCAATATGATTTTTTTTTGCTTTCCTGAGTAGTACTTATTACTTATAAAAATTATTGTACTACCTTTGAAATAACATTAGCATCAGGCAACATAAATAACGAGATATATGTATATATACTATAGAAAGTGACCGCTGAGCGAAGCGAAGCGGAACAAATTTTTGGTTTTTGGGGGTCCATTGGGGTACTTAAATTATTTTTAAAGTTTGGCGCCGAGCGATTAGCGAGGCGCTAGAAAATTTTGACTTTTTAGCCTCTGAAAACCCCCATATTTTTACTATCTGGCGACCATTTTGTGGGGGGCGGCCGCCCCCCCCCCGCCCATCCACTATTCTTATTTTTCCTCCTCTCCTACCGTTCCGGGGGGCGGCCGCCCCCCCCCTGGCTACGTCCCTG
>JASAMX010021156.1:0-29334 GCA_030248175.1 Microlaimidae sp. YZB2_3 | reverse complement strand
TTTGGTGTGTGCACAGAAAGTAGCTTGCGCCAAAAAGTAAGACGTGCATCATTTTTTTTAAATTTAGTTAAAAAAATTACTGTACACATAGCCGAAACTTCTCTTGGGTTATATATTTTTGATATAAACAATGATTTATAATAACTCTAATATTTATTGTATACGTCTCATGAATGGACTTCTAATGTCAAACCCTAATCTTTTAAATAAAATCTACAAAATGGCTTTAAATTTTAAAAAAAGATTTTAAATAAAACATTTAGCATTAGTAATTTGTGTAATTTGCGTAATTCAAATACCAAGTATGCAGCTATTTAACCAAATATTTTTCAACTTTTTACTAAATACTTCAAGTATTTAGTAAAAAGTGTACAAATATTTGGGTAAATAGCTGCCAACACTACTCACTAAGCATCTGATAATAAAGCTACTATTTGGTAAAAAATTACCAACTAGTTTGAAAAAATCAACCAATATTTCGTTAAAAAACAAAAAAATAATTAAATTAAAAAAATACTAAATAGTTGGTAAAAAAGTACAGAAACCTGTATTGGTCCAGAGGTATAAACATATTTGGTTGTTTTTTACTCGTTATTTGGTTAAAAATCACCAAATGGGCGGAGAGAGTGTCTTTTTGTGTTTTTTTGTTTTTTTTAATGTGTAGTTGTGCCTGTGCGCAATGGCACGCAAAAAGTCCCAGTGGTCTGGTCATCTTGTCGTCTGACATCTGGTCGTTCTTCAATTATGATTAAAACACTTTTTTGATAAAAATTGTAATATTTTAACTATGAACAAAAATTTATGCCAACTAAAATCATTATTTAGACAATGATTTTGTTTAAAACACAAAAACACCAATTATCACAAAAACACTACTTCAATATTATATGATTTATACCCAAATACAACAATGATTTTTTTCTTATTTTTTAAACGCTTTACAAAGCTTTAAGCGTTTTAAAAACTAAATAATAAAAATACTTTAAAACATTAATTTTTTACCCGTGAAATTCTTCACACAACCTCTTAAGGGGCTAATTAAAAAAAAAAACAAATAAAAAACTGGAAGACAGCTGAAGTGTGAACATTTTATGTTAGCTGTGAAAAATTAATTTTATGCCAGGTCTCTTTCGTGCCGACCTCAGCGCTCGCAGCGCTTGGGCACATGAACGCATTTTCTCCAGGACTCTTTTGTGCCGGGACTCTTTTGTGCATACATGGGCACGGGGGGGGGAGAAGGGGGGGTTGGGGGGGGTTACCCCCCCAAATTCTGAGAAGGGGGTTTAACCCCCCCCCCCTTTGGGGGTTAAACCCCCCCCTCCCCCACTCAGAAGTGGGGGGAGAAAAAGTTACCCCCCTCCCATTTTCGAAAAATGAAGAAAAAAATGTCTTTAAAATGACTTCTAACTGCCTCCAAACTTAAGTTTTGAGGTCAAAATGATTGTTTTAAGCAATAAAAAGCTCAAAAATGCAATAAAAAGGGCTTTTTGATCTAAAATTAGCGTTTTTTACCTATTTTTCCTTCAAAATCGAAAAACGATATGGGTAAAATGCACTCCAGAAAAAAACGATATGGGTATTTTGCGTTTCTCGCATTTTTTGCATTTTTGATTTTAACCCCCCCCCTAATTTGGGGTTTAACCCCCCACTCTGGACCAACTTGCCCATGTATGCTTTTGTGGCAGGACTCTTTTGTGCCAGCGGCGATTTTTTTCAGGACTCTTTTGTGCCGGGACTCTTTTATGCCGGACCCGCTTAAAATGCATTGAAATTGGTCTAAAAACTGTAAGATGGCGCAATTCTGGGTCAAAAATCGCGCTATAATTTTTGGGTACTTTTACAATTTTGGGTGGGGGAAGCAAAAAAACAGGGTGGCAAATCCTTCAATAAAGCGGAGGGGCGTTTCCAGACCGTGCACAGGGCTTGAATTAGAAATTATAATTTTGGGTTATATAAATAGTACAAATATTGTTATTTATGTTGGTGTCAAGTCAAGCGCTTTTTGTCTCTCACTCAGCATTTTTCCTTTGTGATAACACTTCTACTAATATGGTAAAATTAATAATACCAAACTGGGTTTGTTTTAATGAAATGATGATGATAATGTTTAAGTGCTTAATATCTTGATGATTAAAAATTTGGAAACTAATTAAGTAATTAACACAGTTGAAAAACCTACTAAATTTCAACTAATTTCACCAGAAAAAACTAATAAAAAAGTTTTTATAAAAACTAATCAGTGAAAGATTTGTTTGTTTTTTATTTTAAATTATTAAATATGCATGTAACGATCATGACAATTAAAGGTTTAGTTTTTTTTATTTTGCTTAATTTGCACCCAACCACGTTTTTTGGCTTGTAGCAACAGACAAATTTTTTTGTAAAATTTAGAAACTAAAGCCCCCTAGTGCTGAAGCTAGTGCTCTGCAAACTGTTTGTTCTGTTGGTTTTTTTTTTAAATTTATTGATATTCAATCTTATTTCAATATTAGCTTGTTCAAACTCTTGAAAATGTACAAAAATGAGTTTTCAAAAAGAGGTTTTAATATTATTTTAGTAACGTTTCTTTAAGACAAAATAAAATGAAAAGTGCAAAAATTTTCCAGAGGCTTCGCCCTCTGAACCCCCATCAGGGGGCTACTTGCCCCCTGGACTAGTGATCGACCGGGGCAGAATTTTTGCTGATGCCGGGGCCGGGGCCGGGGCCGGGGCCGGGGCCGGGGCCGGGGTAGAGAAAATTGGATTTGCCGAGGCCGGGGCCGGGGTAAAAAATTTTGCCCTGGCCGGGGCCGGGGCCGGGGCATTCGAAAAATTAAGCAGAATTTATAATTTTGATGATTTTTTTCAAATAAAAATCAACATTTTTACTGTTAATTATTTGATTTATGTAATGAATAAACACATTTTAGAATTTAAGTACTTTGTGAGTAAAAAAACTTATTTTTTATTAAACAAAAGTTTTTTTTTCTAAGCAGAACAAAATTTTTATTTTCATATTTCAATTTCTCTAAACCTAAATTATAATTTTATTTACATAATATATGTACATTTTCACGTAATTATTAGCAGTATATTCTTGTTTAAAGCAATATTATACTTAATCGCAAACCATTTATGTTACTTTGCTTTAGAAATAGAGCAAACTATTTATGTTACTTTTAAAGAATACTTTACAAATATGTAGAGGAAGAGTTAAAATACTTACAAGGAGCATGTTTTGATCAGTAAAGCAAAACGTGGTAAAGAAACTAAAATCAAAACTGGGTACAAGTAACAAAAATATTTCACAATAACAAAATCTCTTCATATTAAAATATTTTTAATTAAATATGTTGGTACCTAATTGGCGAAATTTAACCGTAAAAGTTAAGAATACTAGTCTTGCTTGAATGTTATTTTAAAAAATAACTTTTACTCGAATTTCATTTACACACCACTATTCAACCTTTTTTAGTTTAAACATATAAAAAGGGTTAAAACGCACCTTTTTATTTTAAAAAATAAGAGCATTTTTAAAATTTTATTGTCAATTTTTGTAAATTAAAAAAAACACTCTTTTTAAGTTGTAAAAAGTAAAATATTATATTGCGAGTACATGAGACTACTCGCTTTCTAGCTGTTTCAAATTGATTGTTTTAATGATTTTAATCAAATTATTTAATTTTAGCCAAAAATTATAAAATTAACGTCACGTAAACTTTTTGAATGTAATTATTTTCGTGATTTTGCTATACTTTTTATAATTTTTCGAGATTTATCAACAACATAATATAGGTAACCCAAAAAAATTTTTTGAATATACACTAGGTTTTTTGAATAAAATTATGGAAGAAAAAAATGCAACATTTTAAACGTTCGCGACTTTCTGTGCATATACCACTGATTTCTTGCGAAGAGATTTTTTCGCAGTTAATAATTGGTTTTTCGTGCAGCGCATTTACTTACAAAAGTGGAAGCAAAGTTGCAATATGCACTGCAAAACGTTAACACTGTTAAAAATTGGTGCACCCAAAAATAGCAGAAAATGGCGGGTTTTCAGTATTAAACTCGCACAAGAGTGCTAGTTTCAAGCAAACTATTTTATTTAAAAATTAATATTATTCTTATTTAGCATTATGCAAAAACTTTTTTTGAAATTAAATATAAACTGTTCATTATTAACTTTTTGTTTTAAAAATTCACGTTTGGTGTCTTTTGGCGTGATACAAAATATTGGGTTCAAAAAAACTGGACTGACTCCGCAGGTTTTTTTTTAAATTTTATGAATACTATTGTGTAGATTTACAATAAACTTAAAAATTCTAAAATAAAAACTAGACATCAGCTTGACTTTTTCTTGAGCAACACTTTTTTTAACGTAACAAAATTAAAAAAAACAATTTCCAATATTCACCTAAAAATAAACGCAAGAATATATAATCCAAGCAAATAGGGTGGTGCATTTAATTTCGGCACTTTTCCATATTGCGCATTTTTGATTTTGGACTATATCTTAGACGGAATACGACGTTTGATAGCTCAAATGAGACCTAATTATATGTAGATGACTGTCGTGAGCTTTTTATTTGTTATTTTATGATATTTTCATGTGAAATTGTGTGATTTATAAAGAATAAAATTGATACTCGTTTTTAGAACATGGGCATTTCATAATTACTAAATAAAGTGGTTTAAAAATTAAACTGTCTTGGTAAAATTTAGTCTAATTTCCGAATTTTTAGTCCCCGTGGTTCTACGCTGCGTCTGTGGTGAGCAATCGTTATAAAGTAAAATAGTGTTATTTCGGCACACATATTGCAATAGGTAAAAACGGGTTGATATAAGTGGTCGGGTGTTAAATTGTAATTGTAAATAGTTAAAAGACAACGTTGAAATGTGTAGGGGTCATAGCACTGCATTTAAACTCGATTAAGAGGGTCCTTCTAAAAAGTGCCGAAATTAAATGCACTTTTTCCCAAAATTTTGCTCATTTTGATACCATTTGGCATTTTAGCTGTAACTTTTTGCCAGTTACACGTTGAACAACAAGTAGAAGCTTAAATTAAAGAAAACTGTCTGGAGATAATGATAGGCTTTTAAATTTTTGAAAATGATGATTTTTTGACTGAGAAACAATTAATTGTTTTTAAAGTGCCGAAATTAAATGCACACATTTAATATCGGCAATTTTCGATTTTTTTAAACTGATTTAATTAAGTAAAAAAAAACTACTTTCGTACAGTGAAATTTTTGTGACGCAACGCAGTATCGTGAAAGCTTCAAAATGAGCTATCAAACATGAAATTCGGGCCATACAGTGAAAAGTTACATCGGAAAAACAAAAAAGTGCCAAAATTAAATGCACTACCCTATGTCCAGTTGTACAATAAACCGTTCTAATCAACTCACACATGATCGAATTTAAATAATCGGATTTAATCACCATTTTCTGCTAATTTTTTGCACAAAGCGATTTAGTAAAATAGTCTTAGAAGAAACGAGTGTTTTGGTGTACAAAATATCGCTGTGCGAAAAAAGTTTTATTGAGTGCACAGAAAATAGCTTGCGCGTGAAAAGTCACAAGTGCAACATTTCTTGTAAAATTAAGGTAAAAAATCCCCTGTCTAGCCGGAAATTCTCTTGTTTTATATATTTTTGATATTAGCAATGATATTAAAATAACTCCAATACATGCAAAATACGTTTTGTGATTATGGAGGCAAATAAAACCTAGCTGACCTCGATGATTTGCAGTATTGAATCGACTATTGAACATTAAAATCATTTAAAACTTTCTGTAAAAACGGTTTTATAGTTAAGATTAAATACCATATTTTTTAATTATTTATCAAATTACACAATTTGGAACAAAAATTCAATTTTTTAAAGCGTGAAAGTTGACTAATTTATGTATATTTTTTGAAAAGCAGGAATTAAAAAAAATTATGCGTTCCAATTCGTTTATTTTAAATTTTATAACCGCACAATTATAATTGATCCGTTTACATCTCTTATACAAACTTACTAGAGGTCAGCCAGATATAATTCAACCATAGATATCTACTGTCAAACTCTCATCTTGTAAATAAAATCTACAAACGGCTTTTAATACTCAAGATATCTTTAAATTTTTAGAATATGGATTCGTGATTAAAATAAGGAATTTTAATAAAATAAAGAGAATTTAGAAAATCTTAATATAGCATAATAAACAATAAATATCCTAATATTAAAACAAATAAATTAGCTCTTTAGATAAAATTTTGTATAATATTTCACTGTCAAAAATGTTTAGAAGCGCTTTAAAATTTGCATTCTTAGGGGTTCTTACCCCGGTTTGCCCCGGCTCATTTGACAGCTAAATTGCCGGGGCCGGGGCCAGGGCCGGGGTGGAAAAAAAGTGCCAGGGCAAGCCGGGGCCGGGGCCGGGGCCCCGGTCGATCCCTACCCTGGACCCCCACCAAGGGGCTGCTTGCCCCCTGGACCCCTCGCTGGGGGAAACTCCCCGTTAAACTGTGGCACGCCGAGAGCAGGCAGTTCCCCTCGGTCGCAAAATCCTGGGTACGGCCCTGAAACTCCCATAAATTTATGAAGATAAAACTCATGAACAACATTAATCATGTAATGTAGACCTTGGTTTCCCTAAAATTATCATAATAATTTTAATTTAATGCGGTGTTTTTTTAAAGAATGCCAAAAACTGCAGGTGAAAAAATATCAATTTTAGATTTAAAAATCGAGAGGATTTTTGGCATTTTTTAAGTTTTGTGTTTTTCTTCATAGAAAATATTGTTTAATAAAAAATACATTGTTTTTTTTTGCATTTTTACAAGCGCGTATTTATTAAAACGAACTATTTGCAGCCAAAAATTTAGATTTCTTTGAAAAAATGACCAAAAGTTACAAATTTTGCTAAATTTGCAGCCTGCCCCGGCCCCAGCCCCAGCCTAGGTAAAATTTTTTACCCTGGCCCCAACCCTCCATCAAACCCGGCCCCAGCCCCGGCATTAGTAAAAATTTTGCCCCGGTCCATTTAACTCCTGTGGGTGGCGAATTTAGATTTATATAAAACATAAGCTCCTCTGCTCTGCTCATCTGCCACATAAGATTTATAAGGCGACAATGACCCGCGTTATAACAGCTAATATGAACAGCCTGTGATATTAAGGTAAAGCAGTTGAAGCAGAAAATAAAAATATTATTAACTTATACATAACTGCTATATCAATTTGTACAAACAATTGCAAACTCTTGCCAATGAATTCAAAACAACATATAAGCAAACAAAAAAGTCCCTAATGCTGCACAGTGGAATCCACCAAAAGTCAAGGATGCAATATGGATTTAAATAAATCAACATAAAGCTCCTTGTCCCCAGCAGGTTTCAATAGGCATTTTGTGCATTAGTCTTAAACGCCCTTGTTGTTGCACTTGTCAGTAAGACCACCAAGCCTAATAACATATATATATATATATAAACATAAACCAACAAGCATATATATGCAACAAGACATACATAACATAAAAAAACACTAACATAGAAACATAAAAACACAGGAGACCTCGTATAAATTGTTGTGATTTTCGCCACTTTGTATAGTAACTTTAGTAAAAAGAACATTTATGACCCCATGATCCATTGTAATTACCAGACGCACCTGCGATTTTACCACTGAGTGTAAAAGTGTTTGGCAACTTTTAAATTAAATTATAACACAAGTTGATTTAACATTTTTGGTGCTCTAAATTATTAAAATGATTAAGTTGAGTTTATTTTAAAATTTGTTTTTATATTATTTTAAGTTAATTACTATTTTTGTTTTATTATTGTTGATTTGTTAATGTTTTTTTAATTTTAGATAACTATTTTAAGTATAATTAAGGTTATGTTTTGCTTAAAAATTAATTATGCTTTTGGCAAAAACTACTATTATTAAAACATAAGAACTAATACCCATAGCCCTAACCACTAAACATACTGGATTACTATTTGGGGTTTATGTTTTGTTAAAAAATTTTTGTTACTATAAATGGTTTTGATTAAAATTGTTACAGTTAAAAATGTGAAATAAGAAGCAATACAATTAAACACTAAACATCCTGGATTCTCCAGGTGTAGCAATAAACCCCCATAATAAGGCATCCCAGAAAACTCCAGGGGCAGGTTAATTAGCTACGATTATTAAATAATAAACTTTAAAACCAAAAAAAAAATTTAAAAACAGAATTTTACTAAAGACTAAACATCCCGGATTTCTCCAGGTGTAGCCTTAAGCCACCAAAATAAGGCCTGTTTAATATTTAGCCCCTATGTTAGTGTTTGCTTTTAATTAATATATACTTTCATTGTAATATTTTTCTTACTAAGCATTCAAAAAATTTAGTAAGAATATTGTGCGGGATTTAGATAAATAAACTCTATTATAATAATACCACAAATATATAATACACTATATATTTTTGATAATACTAAAACAAAAGTATAATAAAATGAAAGTAGGTAAAAAGTAAGAATTTTTTCAAAAACACACCATAAAAGTATAATAGTAATTAAAACACCTATAAAATTGGATAAAATTCGTCTAAGTTTTAAATTTTAAATTCCTTAACATTACTATAATAAGACAATAAGTTTCGTTTAATGTTGTGTTCTTGAAGAATGCCAAAAAGTCCACATGCGAAAAAAAATTTGATTAAAAAATTGAAAGAATTTTTGCATTATTCTAAAAGTTTTTTTATAAAAAATATTGTTTCAAAAAATTAGTTTCTTTTTCGCACAAGCTGTAATGATTGTATACTTACTTTGCTATTTACAAATGCGAGCTATTTGCAGTAAAAAACTTAGATTTCTTTAAAAAAAGGTCAAAATTAGCATAAAATCTGCACCGGTGGATCCCTAATCGTGTTAGATTTTGCAAATTGTAAAAATATTCATTAATTTTGTTGAATAAACTTTTTGACTACATAAAACTATAGTCTATACAAAAATTATTCGAACTGGCGACAAAAAACTGGAACTTTAAAAGGTCATATCTCCATAACGCGAGGTAGAATATGTACGGGGTATATATCCGAGCATAGCTCAGACGTTTGGCTATTTTTTGAAAAGGTTAGGAAAAAATTTTTTTATGACGTCATCACTATGGTTTTGAAAAATCAAAACCATCAAAAATGTTAAATTTGTCACATATGACAAATTTCGATAGATTGTTTGTGTAAAAAAACCTAATAGTAAGCTTACAATTAGCTGTCAAAAATAACAAATTTATAATTTGGAAGCAGTCCAAGCCAGTATGCTGGCTGCAGCGAACCTTTAAATTAAAAACTTTTCCAAAAAAATAAGCCTTAAAATTTTTTTTTGAATTTCTCGGTTATTTTGTAAGGAAAACACATTTTCAAAGTTAAAATCCTACTACAAAATTGTCAAATATCGCAGCTAAAAAATGCTTTTTTAAGTGTTTTTTTACTTGTAAACATGTTTCCTCGTTTTTCCACACAAAAACAAATTTCTAATAACTATGTCTTCCAACTTTTGCGAGTATCCAAATGTAATTTTTTGAACTAATGCTATTTTTCCTCGATCCTGGATCCGCGATCTGTACTAAATTGCGTCATTTTAATTGCCGAAGAAGCAATAATAATCATTAATTATGACATAATGAAAAAAATTTGGAATTGTTTACCAAATAGTTTAGTGCAGTGTAATTCTCTAACTAAATTTAAAAATCTTTTAAACAAAAACATTAATCTTTCAAAATTTTGCACATTGTTTTAGTTAAACTATAATTATTGTATGTTATATCACTTTAAAGCAAAATGTAAATCTTAAGTAAATGTAAATCTTTCAAATTTAATATATGTCAGTGATTCATATTTGTGTTTTTGTTTTTTTTTTTTTTTTTGTTTTTTTAATTTTTTTTGTTTATTTTTTTTTAATTTTTTTTTTTTTTTTTAATAATAATTAATTTTGGTTGTTGTTTATTTTTTTTCTAGGGATGCATTGAGCACCAGATTTTATTTGTGAGCTGAGCATTACTTAGTACTCACAATTAAATTAATTGTGAGCTTGAGCCTGAGTACTCACAATTAAATATATGTGAGTACCAATTGGTATTGAGCATTTGTGAGCCTGACGAATGTTTAAAATATACTTACGTATAGTATAGATTTTAGGAGGATCGTATGTCGTAAGCACAGAAGGGAATGACCATAGTCCGCAGAAATGGGGGCTATGAGTGGATAGAGCCCTCAAATGAGGTCAAAGGGCAGAACAGCAGCAATGGGTCCTTTCAGGACGACTTGAGAGGGGCTGAACCCCCCCCCCCCATGGGAAGAAAATTTTACGTGTAAGACTGTAAAACAAGACAACCCAGAAAACACCGCAAAACACTTGATTTAACGAACATATGAATTTCAGATAAAATTATGGTTTTTAATTAAAAAATAAATGTAAGGCCTCATGGCGTGTAAAAATGACAGTATAGATATAAACAAGCTTATTTCACCTACAAATGTGTTATTGAATAAGTCAAAATACAACATGTTTTTCTTGATTTTATAGATTTATTAAGTTTTATTGCGATTTTTTAGCGAAAAGAGTTATACTGATTTAAAAAACAAAAATCTCTCAATACTAACAGTAAAAGTCATATACCTTTTGTATAATTAAATCCAAATATAAAAGGCGTTTTGTAAAAAATGTATAATATTGAAGACTGAAATTTTTAATATTAATTATCAATTTAGTTTATTCAAATTAAATTTAGGATAAATGTTTATGTTTAAAGCAATTTAAACTAGTTTTTGTAAATAGAAATATGCTTTAAAATAGAAAAATACCCATTTTTATGTTTAAAAAAATTTGAATAGAAATTGAATAAAAAAATTAAAATAAATGCTTGTATGTTCTAATGATATTTAAATATTTAGCATTTTTACGTATTTTTAATAGCATCTGACATGTATAAAACAAAATTGTTGTAATTATGGATTTTTATTATTTAAACTCTCCAGGGTGAAATTAAGTATATTATGAAAAACCTTTTTTTAGCTTTTTGCACAAAAATGATATTGAATATAAATAAAAAACATTAAAGGAGCACTGTCACAAATCAAATTCCTATAACGCCTTGAATAAACTACTTCTTTAATACTAAACCTATCTACCTCGACCAATTCGACAACATTTAAAAATTTTAATTTAATTGGTTCAGTAACAAAAAAGTTGTATAATCTTGCGTTATATAGGAATTTAATTTGTGACAGTATGTTTCTTTAAGTAATTATGTCTCGCGAACGAAGCCACCAATTTTTGCGGAAAGTGTGTAAAAACTAAAAAGCACATATTTTCTATTTTCACACATCGATGTAATTCTTTTATGGAATAGACCCTTTTGATTTTTTGTAAAAATATAACCTTGTGCTCCAGGATCTTGTAACAATTTTTCCTCAAAATATTCAACAAAGCCAAAAATAAGGCTTTTTATAAGGCATTTTTTACTAAGCAAATTTTAGTGCAAAAATATATAAAAAACCAACGTATTTTTATATTCAATTTGAAACCTTGATTGAAAATTTTTATAAAGTCTGTCAAGATATTAGTGTTTTAGTGAAAAAAACCTGATTGCCCAACGGTGGCGGATAAGAAAAAAGGGCGAAATTTTAAATGGTGTCATACTTAAAGAGTAACAAAAAAAACGAAAAATAGATTTTGAAATTGAAATCTTGATTGAAAATTTTTATAAAGTCTGGCAAGATATTAGTGTTTTAGTGAAAAAAACCTGCGATTTTTACCCTAAAACGGTCGGCAAATTTTTGGCATAAGAAAAAATGCTGAATTTAAGTTTCTTATGAAAATTTTTATTTAAATGGAAAAGTGTCAATTTTAAAATTTTAAAATGTTTATTTCAATAGAGTTTTTAACAAAAAAAAACGCAAAAAATATGATTTTATTAAATGCCTGTACTTTTTATTGAACGGTTTTTCGCTTTCCATGTTTCACAAACAATGGGGTAACAATCTCAGGGTAATTTTTGAAAAAAAAACATTAATATTTAGCGAAATCATTCGATAAAATCAAAATAAATCAGGGTGTAAAAATAAAGTAAAAAATACGACGCCTGTTCTTTTTTTATATTTTCATAACAAAACTTTTTGCAGCGAAGATATCATTGTTCCAGGATAAAATGACCAAAAAAATCCTTATTTTGGCCTTTTTTAAATGGTCTAAAGGTAAAAAAAACTGTTACAAGGTTTGGAACGCAAAATAAAATTTTGCCAAAAAATAGTCAAAATCGAAGGCAAAAACTTTTTACTGCATTTTTAAGTGTTTATTCTAACACACATTATTTTTTGTAGAAAATTTAGTTTTTTTTAAATGAAAGTGCAAAACCAACAGATAAAACCATGGATAAAAACATATGCAATTCATCAAAAAAACTTTAAGTCCTGTATAAAGAGTGGCGTCCATATAAGCCATAGAATAAAATTGCTTTAAAATGGCATATTTTTTTAGTTATGTCATAATAATGACCTATTTTTCATTAATTCGCGTGAATTTAAATAGATTTATTTATTTACGTGAATTTAGATAAATTGAATTGTTCCATTATTAAATTAAAACAGACTTTTTATTATAACTGGTGTGGATTAACATAAGAATATAACTTTAAAATAAAAATGCCATTTTAACGGACTGAAATAATGTTGTTATAATGGCATATTCTAATAAAGCTTGTTATTCAGGATTTAAACATCTTTTGGTAAAGTATAATATATTTTTTTATTTTTTATTGTCAAGCTCACAATTAAGCTAATTAGCCTGGGCTAATTGTGAGCTTGAGCTTGAGCCTGAGATTTATTGTGAGCTTGAGCTTGAGCTTAGTACTCACAATTAAATATATGTGAGTACCAATTGGTATTGAGCATTTGTGAGCAGCTCAATGCATCCCTGTTTAGTTTTTTTGTTTTCTGGCCTGCTTTTCTCCCCGCCCCGGGGGTTGTGGTGGTGTCTTTCAATTTTTTTTTTTTTCCTTTTTAAAAAAATAACAGAAGTGCGCCATGTTCTCCCATATACGTCTTGTACACTCTCTCCCTTTTGTTTTGGAGATATGTCCTCTCTAAGTTCTAGTTTTTTCGCCCGCCCCCTTTTTTTTTTTTTTGGTTTTATTTTTTTTTTTTTTTTTTTTTTAAATAAACACCTTGGCTTTGATTAAATACAAATAATTAAATTTCAGGATATTTCTGAAATAGAGATTGTAGTAAGCGGTGAACGTGTATTATAAAATCATGATTATGTCAACTTTTTATTTATTACTAAATATTGCACCAACATAAAAACCAGTCAACATTAGAGACATTCATTAAAACGTGTTTGAAATCTAATTCATAGATAAATTCAAAATATTAAACCTAAATATTTTATCACAATTACTTAATGTGTCTTTATGTAGAAACAAAAACGAATCGCTCGAATTTTTTAAGATCCATTTTTTTTCAGTTTTGCTTTTTTATAGATTTAATCTATTTAATATCCTGGTTTTTTCCTTTTCTCCAATCTGACAGTACTTGAAGTACATCTGATAGATGGAGCTTGAACCATCAGCAAGAAATAGCTTGTCAAACCAACGAGCGTTCATCATAAATACGCTTTCAAAATAGTGTATAAACTTCCCACAAACTGTTACATGTTACATTACAATGGGTATCAACATAGCCTCAAGGCTAAAATCTCAATAATAACTCAACTCCTAGAAATTTATTAGCTGGAAAAATTTTTTAAATAGTTTAAATGCTTTAAAAAATATTGATGTTGTATATCTGGATTTCAACGAAAGTATTTGATACGGTGTCACATGAGAAGCTAATATTTAAATTAGAAAAATTAGGAGTAACAGGAATGTTTTTGAAAGGGATAAGCTTCTTTTTAACTGGGAGATACTTGAAAATAGTAATCAATAACACTGAATTCAAATCTTTTTTGCTTATTGGTTATATGCTTGGTCCTTTTTTGTTTCTCATATATATTAAAGATATAGTTAATCATGTAAAATATTCGAAAATTAAGCTTTTTGCAGATGATAGTAAGGTTTTCAATAGTTTTTCTGAAAACATTAGTAATTTAAATCATCAAAACTGCAGAAAGATTTGAATATATTTAAAAATGGGTCGCAAAAATAGCTATTGCAGTTAGCTGATCAGAAATGCGAAGTGCTACATATAGGTTTAAAAAATAGAGAAACATGATTACATACAAAATAAAATTCTTTCTAAAACGAATATATTTCTTGAATTTTTTAAAGATCTTGTAGTAGGTCACATTTCAGATAATTTAAAGTTTTCAAAATACTGTTATATAATTTTACTAGAGGGTTGTTCTACAAATGCAAATTATTGCCTGTTGGTTATAAACATAGACTGGAATGGATTATCAAGGTTTAAAAAATTAAAAGATCAAAGAGATAAAACTGATTTATATAAGTGTTTTAAAATTATACATTGCTTAAACAATCTTCAACTCAATGATTTTTTTTTTAATTTTAACCTGTAGCAACCCGTGGTCATCCCTTGGAATTAGTTGTTTAAGATAGTCGAATTAATGCACAAAAATTTTCTTTTGCAAATTGTATCTTGGAATAATTTACGTCTCAAGCCACTGCTGAATTATTGGACTCATTTAAAAGAAATGTTATAATATGACTTAAATAAAAACTCTTTCGAGCCTTTAGAGTCATTTAGATAGCTGCGTTAGTATCTGCTAAAATTTTGTTTATGTTGGCGTGGCGGTAATTAAGTCACTTACTTGGTTTTGTTGAAATAAAATAATATGAAATGATGATGCAACAGAATTGACTAGTATTTCTGCTATTTGATCGTAATAGAAATAAATAAAAAAATAATTAATAATTTCCAAAAAAGCTCGCCAAACCATAGCTTTAATTTTTAAAAGCTTTATTTCCAACCCAGCTAAAAACTTATTGCAAGCACATATAACATATGTCAGGACAAGGGATCGCCGGGCCCCGGCCCCGGCTTGTCTCGGTACTTTTTTCTACCCCGGCCTCGGCCCCAGCAAACGCAATTTTCTCTACCCCGGCTAGCTTCGGCCCCGGCCCCGGCCCCGGCAATTTAGCTGTCAAATCAACCGGGGCAAACCGGGGTAAGGACCCCCTAAGAATACAAATTTTAGAGCACTTTTTACAAATTTAGACAGTGATAAATATATAAAATTTTATTTAGAGAGCTAATGTAATCGCTCTAATAGGAGAATATTTATTATGTGTATTTTAAGATTTTACTAAATCTTTATTTTAATAAGATTCTTCTTATTTTAATCATGAGTCGTTTTTCTCAAAATTTGAAGACATCTTGAGCATTAAAAACCAATTTGTTGATTTTATTTACAAGATTAGGGTTGACAATAAAAATCCATTCATGAGACGTATACAATAAATATTAGAGTTATTATAATATCATTGTTGATATCAAAAATATATAACTCAAGAGAATTTTCGGCTATGTGTACAGTAAATTTTTTTAACTAAATTTAAAGACAAATGGGGTACCTCTTACTTTTTGGCGTACGCTACTTTCTGTGCACTCAATAAAAATTTTCTCGCACAGCGATATTTTATATACCAAACTCACTTTTTTTAGACGTTTACAAAATCGCTGCGCACAAAAAATTAACAGAAATCGGTCATAATTACTATTAAATTCGCTCACGTATGAGTTTTTCTATGAAAGTTTATTGTACAACAGGACATTTGTTTGAATTATATTATATTCTTACTTTTATTTTTAGGTTTTATTGAAACTGTTTTAAAATTTAGTGATCTTAAAGCATTTTTTTAAACAAAAAAATTCAAGTTGATTTCTTGTTTTTATTTTAGAATTTATTTTATTTAAATTTATTGCTAAAACTACACTGGTATTCATAAATTTTGTGTAGGGTATATTAATACTGGGTCCGCTTGATTTGGCAGAAAAACCCTGCGAAGTCAGTCCACTTTTTTTAGTGAGTTTAATAATTTTATACAGCCCAAAAGACACCAAACTTGAATTTTTTAAACAAGAAATTAGTATGAACTGTTTGTATTTAATTTGGAAAAAGTTTTCGAATCAAATTTGATTAAAAATCAATTAATATGTGTCGAAAATTAACGAAATTAAATACTGGACACAGTCTAAAAGGTGTACCATCCGTTCCAGAGTTTTCTTGCCAAAAGTTACGGACACAGTTCGTACCAACCCGGTCCAAAATTTTATGAATACCAGTAAAAGTGATAGGTATTTAAATAGAAATTCCAATAAAAATTATTTTTGAGCTATATTTTTTTAAAAATTGCTAATTTAGTTTAAAGTTTTTGTAATTTTATGTTTAATAAAAGTATATAACCCAAAAATGGTGAAATCCTAATTTTTAAACAAAAATTTGCTAAAAATTCGAATTTGTACGACTTCAATACTGAAAACTCGCCATTTTCTTCTGTTTCATAGGCGCACTCTTGGTTTTTCAAATTAATTCTTAACGCAGTTTTTAACACAGTGTTAGTGTTTTGCAGTGCATATAGGAACTTTTCTTCTACTTTTGTGTGAATAGCACTACACAAAAAAACGGGTATTGACAACAAGAAAAATATCTGTATATAATCATATATATATAATCAATTTGATTATATAATCATATATAATCAGTGGTATATGCACGGAAAGTTGCGTGCGTTAGAAATGTTGCGTTTTTTCTTGCACAATTTTATTTAAAAACTTAATGTATATAATTGGAAATTTTCTTGGGTATATATATTTTTTGATAAATCCCGAGAAATTACAAAAAAGTAGTTTAAAATCACAAAAACAATTTCATTGCAAAAATTCACGTGACATTGATTTTGTGATTTTTCGTTAAATAATAAGGTAGCTGATTAAAATGACTAAAGCTAACAACTTGAAGCAACCTAGAAAGTGAACATAGTCCTTGTACTCGCAATAATTTAATTATTTTATCTTTTAAGAAAATAAAAAGTATTTTTTGATTTTAAAAAGTGGTAATGAAGCTTTAAAATGTTCTAACAAATAAAAATAAAAAGCTGCGTTTTAATCACTCCTGTATGTTTAGACTGAAAAATGTTGAATGGAGGAATGTACTTGAAGTTCTAAAAAAGATGTTTCTTCAAAATAAGATTTTTAAAGACTAGCATTTTTTTAGATTTAAAGTTACATTTCTTCAATTATCAACATATTCGATTTACTGTAATATAAAAAAATTTCGCTATTCTCAAATAATTTTTTTTATATGGGCATCCAATTTTGATTTAAGTTCCTTTAACACGTTTAGGTTTTTTAATCAAAACATACTCCCCATATAAAAATGCTTTAACTCCAGCTCCATTTGTAGAGCATTCTTTTAAAATATAAGAATGGTTAGTGGGTTTAAGTATAATATTGTTTTAAACATGAATATATTTCAAATACTTACATACTTAAGTATATACTACTGTTGTAAAAAATTACATTTACTTTTACTTAAACAAATAAAATAACGAATTTTTTATTATCCTTATGTTTGCTCGACTTTTAACCCTTTGGGATTTTTTTCATCCAAAAACCGCTGCAAATCTGCAAAAGGTATATTGCGTCAGTGCTGCAGTTTGTTAAACTATGTGGCTCTCGACGATCGTTGACGAAGTTTAACATTAGGCAGCAGTGGCGTATAATCCCTTCTGCGGTTTTGCAGGGGAATGAATACTAAAGGGTTAAATTTCACTTACTTTTATTTTTACTCTTACTCGGATTTTTTTTTACAAATACTTAAACTAATTTAAGTAAAATTTAAGTAATTTTAACAAGTAGATTTCCTATATGCTTGTAAAATGTGTCTAAGAAAAAAGTTCCTTAAGCAGCTAACACGCTAAACACCATTTACTTAGACTAAAATACTTATTAAAATTAAAATTTATGCAAAAAAATAGCAAAACACTTTAGAACCAAGCTCTAGAGCTCCAAAAATCGACGTTTTGCTCCGTTGCAAAATTACTTTTATTATAATTTTACTCTTACTTTTACTTAAAAAATAGGTCTTACTTTTACTTTATTTATATAAAATTTCGACCGTTACTTTCATTTTTATTTTACTTAAATTAAAATATCACAAATTACTTTTACTCTTACTTTATTTAAATAAAATTTTTTTAAAATTACTTTTACTTTTTTCGAAAATAATCAAAAACCACTACTTTTTTACAACAGTAGTGTATACTAAATAAAATAATAAATTAAGATTTAAAAGAATCGAAATATTGAAATATTTATTGTTCTTCTTAAAAAAACTTTGTGTATTAAAAAAATAAATTTTCTACTTACGCAGGTGCTTAAATTCTAAAATGTGACTATTAATTACCTAAAACAAATAATTGACAGTAAAAAATTAGAATTTTAAAAAAACGACCAAAATTACAAACTCTGCTAATTTTTTAACCTGCCCCGGCCCCGGCCCCGGCCCCGGAAAATCAAAATTTCGCTACCCCGGCCCCGGCCCCGGCCTGGCATCAGCAATGATTCTGCCCCGGTCGATCCCTAGTCAGGACCCAATTGAAACAAGCAAGTGTAGTATGGAACCTATATTTGCAGCAAGCTATTGATTTGTTAGAGCATGTTCAGAGATGTTTTACAAGACGTTTTTTTAAAGACGTCACATTCCTGTTATAGTGTTGTAAAAAGTAATGATTTTGACTTATTTTAAGTAACAGTAGTAATTTAAAAAATTTTAAGTAAAATAAGAGTAAAAGTGATTTGTGATTTTTTAATTTAGTAGAGTAAAAGTAAAAGTAAAGGTCAAAATTTTATTTAAGTAAAGTAAAAGTAGGACCTATTTTTTAAGTAAGAGTAAAAATATAATAAAAGTTATTTTGAAACGGAGCAAAACACCGGTTTTTGAAGCTCCAGTGCTCTGTTCTAAAGTTTTTTGGTAATTTTATGTATAAATTATCAGTTTCATAATTTTTTTGGTCAAAATAAATGGTTTTAGCGTGTTAGCCGCTTAAAAAAACTTTCTTTTGCCACTCATTTTACAACAAGCTCATAAGGGATCTACTCATTAAAATTACTTAAATTATACTTAAATTAATTTAAGTATTTGCCGGAAAAAATCCGAGTAAGAGCAAAAGTAAAAGTTATTAAAATTTCAAAAGTTGAGTAAGAGTAAAAATAAAAGTAATTGAAATTTTAAAAGTCAAGTAAAAGTAAAAGTAATCCAAAATCCGCTACTTTTATTAGTTTAAGTAAAAGTAAAAGTTACTTTTTACAACACTAGCCTGTTATAACTTATGATGAAAGATTAAAAGTTTTACAATTACCTGGACTGGAAGATAAGTATTTGACCATTGTGAATACTATAAAATAACACATGGTAAATTCTGTTCAAACGCTACTAAAAATTTTGAGATAAATTATAGCACATCAAGCATACATTTATACACACTTAAAGTACAAAAAACAGAATAAATTGAAAAAACTATTTTTTTGCAATAGAACCCCAGGAAAATAGAACAGTTTATCTAAAAAAAGTTTTAACCGCTTCAATGTTTATTTTTAAAAATCGTCTTGCTAATGACTCAAATTAGTATGCTTGAAAAAATATACCTTTGAATTATTTTCTAGAAAAAAATGCCTTTGTCGCAGAATGTTTTACGTTATGTAATATTTTTGACTGTTTTTTAAATTGATGTTTATGATAATAATCAATTTTGATTTAATTTGATTTGAAAATTCCTAAAAACTTACTAATTTCTACGGTAACTTAACTAATCAGTTTTAAGGGAACATTTCGATGACGATTAGAACGTTCAGTAATTTTTGCGCGGTTTTCGTTTTTCAACTAAAGCCTTAAGGGTATTGCACAGTTACAAACGTACTTTCCTAAACTCAATCTTACTTTTGTGAGATTCAGGATGGTCTTTCCAGGTCTCACATACAATTTTTAAGAGATTAGACAAATTTAATTCAACCATGGTCGTTGAAAAAAATGAACGGTTAAACAAGAACGCGTTTATACACCGTTACCTTCTTTTTTAATAAAATCACCAGTTTAAAATCATTATAATATTGTTAATTTTAGTTTTCGCTTTCAAAATAAAAATTAACAAAGCGCAACCAAAAAACGCCAATATTAAACCTAAAATTTAAAATTTAATATGAAAAAACCCAAGTAAATTTTTTTAAAACGTTAATTAAATGTCCAGAGTTCCCGCACCACTAAAACACTGGTTTTTGTCCTGAAAATTTGACTTAAGTAGGTAAACCGACCTACGTTGAATCTGCCGGCTGAATTTAAGTTAAATTTCCTGAACGAAGACCAGTGTTTTATCGGTGTCGGAACGTTGGGGTTTTAATAAACGTACTAAAATTGCCTGCAAGCCATGGAAACAACTCAATATTCTTCTACTTGACATTTAATCCAACTCAAAAGGATGTCGATACGTTGTATCTTTTAATTGATGGCCACGTCCCAAAGAAAATGCCACCCTGAGGATGTAGTCACACTTGTTATAAATAAACATGTTATAATAAGTGACTTGTTATAAATACTTAACAAAACTGAGGGGAATCGCCCAATACCCAATACCGAATATTTTAATTATTTTTATTAAAATAAAAAAAAATCTGACAATTCTTTTGCTCAACTTTTTTGCTCAAAAAAACGTGCTTTTTGGCTTTAAAAATCATGAAGCGGTTATTAATACCTACGTAACAAGGAATTTAATTAAGATTTAACATTTTTTGTTGTTTTTTTAATAATTTCTGTTCAGAAAACCTTCACTGAAAATAATTACACAATATACTGATATTTGAAGAGAAAATTTTGTATAAACAGGGACTATTCATACCAACATGGCTGTCGTCTGTGAAGCTTTAATACATTTCAATATGTACTAAATTTATAATAAGCTCTCCGTGCTTTTGCGTTCGCGTTTTTGTGTAGCGAAGGAGTGTCAAATTATCCCCTTTTATGTTTATTAAGGATTGATAGAGCTTAATACTCATAAGAACTATTTAAAATTCTGATATAATCCCATCTGGGGCCTGTTTCATAAAAACCTTTGTAAATTCTCATTTTACAAATCTCCGCCTATTTGTTGTAAAATACGCGATAAAGGTTTTTTGACATGCAATCCAGGGGGAGCATCTGCGCGCACTGCTCTGCGCTGATTGGTCGCAGACACGTCATTTCATCTCTGCTGGCCGATCAATTTTCGCCGTGTCATATATCCTCTATCATGTAATTTACAAAAAATAGGCGGGGTTTTGTAAAATGAAAATTTACAAACGTCTTTATGAAATAGGCCCCAGGAGATGAATTTATTTCAATTTTTTTTTTCAGTGGTCCAGTTATAATAATTGTCAGGGCTGTTTTGCAAAAAAGACAATTTATCAAACCTGAGACATTTTCTTCCATCTGTTTACCTGCTTCCCTCGTTTTATGAAAAGATTTAAGTTATTTTTACCCAAAATAACATTAATATCTACATTTTTCTTGATTTTTACTAGCAAGTTAATGGATTGTTTGTTCAATTGTGTAAGTAAAAAACCCCATAAGATTTGACAAAGTTTATTGAAATTGAAAAAAAGCGTGCAATTCTACAATGCACCTTTTTTCAAAAATAAAAAAAACAGCAGTTTTTAAAAGAAATGTAAGCTAGCCTATGCTAAACTAGGATAAGTTTCAAACAAGCTCTTCTTTTCGAATTCAAGTATAATCTTTTATAAAAATTATTTAATTTTAACGTCGAAAATTAACAATATTGGCATAATTTTGGTACTTGTGGGTTAAAAATTTCGGCGAACTTGACACTATACACTTGACACTGAAAAAATCTCAAAAAATATATTGAAAGATGCATTGAATTTAGTTATAAATGAAATAAAAATTTAATTAAAATAGTTTATAAACTTACACACGAGAGATTTTAGTTGTCATACATCCCTTGTCCAAAAAATTTAACTAAAGCTAACGTCTTCCAGGCTGAAATTAAGGGCGTAACCGCGCTCCGCCAGGAAGAAATAAACAATAAACCCGTGAGCGAGAAAAATTAAAAAAAAAGTTTTCAGTGGTTGTGTAACCAATCATTATTTAGTTGCGTCATGTGTTTCTTTGCACGTGATATTTTCTCAAAGAACCAGTGGTTACTTTACCACTCATCTATTTTCACCCTGATAGAATTCATCTTTAATTTAAATATTATTATTTACAATATTCATATTAATAAATTATAATGTTTTTCTCGTTTAAACATGCGCACAAGTCGGAAGTTTATACGTCACCTGCAAAAACTAGGTTTTACTTTCAAAAAACAGTCTTCTTGTTGTAATCCAGTACCTAAAAAATAGTGAAACGATTAAGTAAAATTTTGAGTTAGATTATATATATTTTTCAAAAAATCATACAAGTGGGCGTGGCAAATTAAATTATTTCATAGTACCCATAAATTACTTTTTTGTGTATACTACTATAGTAAGACTGTATGTTTTCACCATTTGTAATTTTTAGTTTTTTTTTTCGAAAGCGGCTGATCCAGAAGTTTTTTTAAGTCCATTTAAAAATTACCACTATTTTAAAAGTCATTCCACTGAGAATTTCAACAGTTCTTGCAAGTGATGTTTGAGAGCAATGTATAAGCTGTATGCGGGAAAAACCGGGCTGAGAGCAGTACTGAAAGGCCCCAATCAATGAGCACATGTCAAGTTACTACGCCACCAGCCATGAAAATAATAGTGATTTAATCAATCTGGCCAATCGGCCACAGTCCATCCTTGGCACTGGCCAATCCGGCCTTCAACTTGACGGCGAACGTTGAGCAAGCTTTTGTTGAAAACAAATAATTCGCAAACACTACGTGACGATTTAACTCACGGAACCGCTTTAGACAATATAAAGGAAACGTAGCTAAATTTTATAATTTTCGCATATTTTCTTTTTTTTCTTATTATTATTATGAGTGGTGACGGAAGCACCATGAGGCTGTACAGTCACGTGTTAACGCGCCAAACATCATGTGGAAACGTGGGTTAGTGATTTAATTAAATCATTTTGCGGTAGATTTCTGTACCTCAGGTAAAACGTTAGAATTTCTTTAAATTTAAAAATAGGTCACACAAATAATTTAAAAAATACATTACTGATTCTAAAAAAATTTATTGGTAAAATTATGGTTGATATCGTAGTTAAACAACGCATCGTAGTTAAACCCCTCATCTTTTCATTTAACATGTGAGGGTAGTACATTTAATTTCGGCACTTTTTCGTTTTTCCAATGTTTCTTTTCACTGTATGGCCCGATTTTTACGTTTGATAGCTCATTTGAAAGCTTTTACGATATTTCGTTGCGTCATAAAAGTTTCACTGTACGAAAGTTGTTTCTTTTTTAAATAAATCAGTTTTTAAAAAAATGGAAAATTGCCGAAATTAAATGTATGCTTTTAATTTCGGCACTTTACAAACAATCGATTGTTTCTCAAACAAAAAATCATCATTTTCAAAAATTTAAAAGCCTATCGTTATCTCCAGACAGTTTTCTTTAATTTAAGCTTCTACTTGTTGTTCAAAATGTGACTGGCAAAAAGTTACAGCTAAAATGCCAAATGGTATCAAAATGAGCAAAATTTGGGAAAAAAGTGCATTTAATTTCAGCACTTTTTAAAAGAACCTCCTTAATCGAGTTTAAGTGCAGTGCTATGACCCTACACATTTCAACGTTGTCTTTTAACTATTTACGACTACAATTTAACACCCGACCACTTAATTCAACCTGTTTTTACCTACAGCAATATGTGTGCCGAAATTACACTATTTTATTTTATAACAATTGCTCACCACAGACGCAACGTAGGATCACGGGGACTAAAAATTTGGAAAATAAACTAAATTTTACCAGGACAGTTTAATTTTTAACCAATTTATAGCGTAATCATGAAATGCCCATGTTCTAAAAACGAGTAACAATTTTATTTTTTATAAATAACAAAATTTCCCATGAAAATATCATAACATAACAAACAAAAAGCTCACGACAATCATCTACATATAATTAGCTCTAATTTGAGCTATCAAACGTCGTATTCCGTGCAGGATTACCAAAGATGTAGTCCAAAATCAAAAATGCCTAATTTGGAAAAGTGCCGAAATTAAATGCACTACCCTAGCCGACATTCAGCGCGGTAAATACTACAGAACCGCACACCACCGTTTAATTACAGTAAATATCCTGCTGTGTGCGGATATACTTACATGATGAGCGGTTTAACTAGGATGCGTCAATATCTGGTTAATAGCAAATATCAGAATGCAGACATGAACGGACCAATTAAAATTGTGCGGCTATGACGTTTAAAAAACAAACAAGAACGCAGAATTTTTTTTAATTTCATTTTTTTACAAAATATACAAAAATTAAACCAAATTTAGTCCTTTAAAATTGGACTTTGAGTTCTAAATTACGTAATTTTTTTAAATTATTAATAAAATATAGGTTTTTATCTTTATTTTTACACCGCTTTCGCTAACCTTTTAGAATTGTTTTATTGCTAAATAGTCGATTCAATACGGAAATTATCGAGGTCAGCTAGATTTTATTGGTTTATAGTGAAAATAAAAGTAAAAATGAAATGCCGATTTGGAATTGAAATTTTTTATCTACATAAAAAAAAAGTAAATAATGTACATTATACAAAAGTATCAATTAAATTTGAACATTGTTATATAAATACATTAATTATTAAAGCAAAATGGCTTGTACATGATGTTACATCAAAAGTCATGTTAAAAACAAAACCAATACAAAAAAACATGCATTACAAAAGTAAAGATTAGAAAATGTAGATAAAAGGGAGAAACACACTGAGCCGAAACGGCTACTCTTATGTGTCTATCGAACCTAACAAAAAGCGAAAAATCAAACATATTTTGCTCTTCGAGATGCAAAAGAGTATAAAGCAATATTTTTATGTACTAAAGGTAAGTTTAATTTATATTTATGATCATTTTTGCCTATAATATTTGCCCATGAGTAAAAATCATTAAAATTTAGTGCGTTATGTTTGTGTATAATATTATAGCACATCAAGACATCAAATTTAATTCTTCTTACTTCTAGTGGTTCAAGATTAAGTTTTTTTAAAGGATTAAGATAATTAAGATTAAGATAGTCTTGAGAAAAACCACATCGGTAAAATATAAACGTCTTGAAAAATATCTTTGCACCTGTTCTATATGGTCAATATCTTGGCATAAATAAGGAGACCAAACTTAGGAACAATATTCTACTAAAGGGCGCACAAAACTCTTAAAAGCTATGGTTAATGCTCGAACGTTTTTGGTTTGAAACGATCTAAAAATCATGTTTACAATGTTTATTGCTTTTTTTGCAATATTTTTACAATGATTAAAAGATTTTAGATTAAAACTTACAAGTACACCCTATTCTCTTGCTTCATTATTTGTCTCTAATTGCTTGTTATGCATAAATATTGGAGAATTAGGATTATTAAAACCCATATGCATTATAGAACATTTTTGTTCAGCGATCTGAAGCTGCCAATTTTTTTTTGCCCATAGTAATAATATATCTATATTTTTTTGAAGGACTAAATTATTTTTAGTTGTTGATCTTGTTTGATATAACTTAACGTCATCGGCGAAAAGTTTACAGTTAACACCACTTATATCATCAGCTATATCATTTATAAATAGTAGGAATAGTAAAGGACCCAGGACGGAACCCTTAGGAACCCCAGAGGTTACACATTGCATTTTAGAATATGAGTTTCCTAATATTACACGTTGTTGTCTATTATTTACAAAAGCTGCAATCCATTTAAGAAGATTACCAGAAATTCCATACGATTCTAGTTTTGTTAATAATTTTTTATAAGAAACTGAATTGAATGCTTTACTAAAATTAATAAAAATCGTTTCTACTAAATAACCTTTGTCCAAAGCTTTTTCCAATCTATAAACGATTCAAGTAAAAATGAGCAAGTTGATTTTCTTTGCAGAAAGCCGTGTTCATCTTTTGATATTAACTTTTTTGATTTTAAGTAAGCATAAATTTGATCATAAACACAAGTTTCCATAACTTTGCAAGAAACGCAGGTTAATGAAATCGGTCGATAATTGTTGGAATCACTTGGGCATCCTTTTTTAAAAAGTGGAATAACATCAGCTGTTAACCAGCTGTAAGGCAATATATGGGTTTTAAACGAAACTTCAAAAATAAATGCTAAACATATTAAATGGTAATACTATATACATGTTAAAACTCATATATTATTAGATATATAGGTTTGATAATGGCTATTGTAAACCTCTTAACACCGGTTTCTATACTTGTGGGTTAGTCCCCCTTTTTTCATGGTTCATCCCCCTCCCATCAAACAAACTAACATTGTTAAAAAATTGCAAATGCTTTTTAAGGTACTGCGTGACTAAGCTTCGCCAACAAAAATTATTCTGGGTTATGGTGACGCGTCTGCAAAGATTTATTCGCCAGTAATTAATCAAATAAATATAATTCAACCAGTTATTTTTATAAAATATTATAAATTGTTTAATAAATAACTGCAAATTAGTGTTTTAATTTGAGATAAAGATTTATAATTTGATTTAATTTTTAAATGCACTTAAAAAAATTGCACTTGAAATAAAAAATTCTCATTTTGAGATGCATGAATAAAATTAACACTGCAATATGCTGATTTCGAAATTATTTATTTTGTATTGTAGAGGTATAGAATTAGAATGATGCCTATAATTCACTTTTGTCGAAAATCTAAGAGTATGTTTATTTTTGCGACCTTAATTGGTTTTGAGACAATTATTACGATTTTTTAGACAAAATTCAAGATTTTGTAACAATAAATAACCATACATAAAGTGTTTATTACAATAAAATACAACTAACCCCATTGTTCCAGCGCTATACAGCACGGATAATTCCTTTGTTGATATGTGCAATGCAGCATCTGTAATGCATTTTGTCATAGCGGTTAAAAATAGTTGTCCTGCATAATTAAAATAATGTTTGTATGTTTGAACTCCTGTACAGTAGAGCGCAGTGGCATTAGCTACTGAAAAAACAACAATTTTTAGTTTCAATACCAAAACTCTTACTTAAAAGTGCCAATATCTGTTTTGTTCTCGTGCGTATTTCTTTGTGTTTCTTTCATACCGATAAAAACTTTATATTTATAAGGTCACACCAAAAAATCTGAAGTTTTATATTCTATCACTTACAAAACGTGTTGAATAAAACCAGCAATATAAAAATAATAATTTTTTTTAAGTTTGGTATGTGTTTTATTTTATTGATTTTTATTTTGGTATGATGATTTATTGAGACTTGAAGTTTTACTTTTAAAAGAAGCAAACTATGTAAAAAAAATATTTTGCCTCTTTAAGTTTTAATTTTTTTTATTTATAACAAAGTTATAAAAACGACACATAACAAAACACCATATGCCAAAAATTTTTGTTGAGGTGTTGCGTTGGATAGTGCAGTTTTACGTAGGGAGGCGACAATGTCAGTGCTGTGATAGTTAGCCAAAAATCAAAGTAGGTAGTTAAGTAGGTAGTTAACTGCTTCTAAAAATTATAAGTAGGTAGTTAAGTAGTGTAATTAAAATTACGAGTCAGTAGTAGTGGTCGTTAACTGCTTGAAATTTTGAACTAGGTAGTTAAGTCAGTAAGTAGTTAAATAGGTAGTTAAATAGTTAATTTTTTAACTAAATATATATTTATATTAAAAGTCTTAGTGGAACTAATAAATTTTATTCTTAATGTAAAATAATACTTTGTCGCACATTTAATAATTAACTGTGTCCATATTTCATTGGTTTTTTGCCAGTTCTTTATGGTAAACAATACTTATGAATAGAGACGGCTGGACAGATTATATATTATAGTTGAAATTTAGGAAGTTGTTTAAAAGTAAAAATAATGTCATTCTTTAAGTAAACTTATGTTTTGCTAACGTATTTTGCTAGCTCACATATTTCAAAAGCTTATTCAAAAAAGTTTGGTATTTTTCATATCTGTTTTATTGTATAACGGTACTGATTTGTTAGGGTTCACAAATATATCTAAAGTTTTTAATGATTTATTCTTTTTGTTTTATTTTACTGCAGTTTTTCTCGGTTTTTTGCAAGAACGTTCTTTGTTTTCTGTTTTTGGTTAAATTTTATATGATTTAATGACACAGCAATATATTTTGATAAAAGTAATATAGATTTACACAAAAAGACAATAACATTGATAAAAGTAACATTAATTCAAAATGATGCTATGTAACATTTCAACACAAAACACATAACCTTTTTTGGTTTTAAAAACCTACTTGGCGTGATTCCAAAAAAAGATAGTGTATTAAAATTTTTTGTCTTTATCATCTTGTTAGACAATGGAAGCGGGAGAGTTCAAATTTTAGTTAAGCTCAATATCCATTTTATTGCGAAATTATCATTGCTTTTAAATAGTTTCTTAAACTAAAACATTTTTTAAATTGTATATTGAAATCATAATAATTATAATTCATATATATTTTAAAAAAATCTAGTTTTTGTGTTTTTTTAAATAAAAACTTAATTAAAAAATCAAAAAATTGCATCGTACTTTTAACTAAAGCAAATAAAAACAAAGAAACAATATTTTGTTTTATTTGAACTAAGAAAGGCAATCAAAGTTTGCTTATTATTATTATAATTTATTTCAAAACTTAACTATTAAAGCTAAAGTCTTCCAGGCTGAAATTCAGGGTGTAACCGCTCTACGCCAAGAAGAAATAAACAATAAACCCCTGAGGGAGAAAAATTAAAGTTTTCAACGGTTATGTAACCAATTATTATTTAGTAGCGTCATGTGTTTCTCTGCACGTGATATTTTCTCAAAAAATGAGTGATTACTTTACCACTCATTTATTTTCACCCTGATAGAATTTATCTTTAGTAGTTTTTTCACAAAATGAAACGTGTTATAAAAAAATAAAGTAGCATTTTTTATTTTTACTTTACTCAAGGCATTACTACATTTTGAAGTGGGTTCATAAACTACAAAGAACCTTGTGTAAAAAAACCATGGTTGATTGTCCAGATCCGCATTTTAATTGAAGACACTTAGCGCGTGCAAATTACTGTAGATGGATACAGTTGTTGCATGCATAATTTATGCGTGACTGTCTAACTGCAATTAAACGCAAAAATTTTAACTTTTTTTACTTTTTACGACTTACTGCCGAAATTTCTTTGCTAACTACTTTCTGCTGACTTCCCGGTAACTACTTCGTTAACTAATTGTTTAACTACTTTATTTTT